>WOUH02000006.1:2196799-2209327 GCA_009936405.2 Stevia rebaudiana | reverse complement strand
CACTCACCACCACCACCCACCACCGCCGCCGCCACCACCTTCCACCTTCACCCACAATTTTTTTAAAATCTGCTTACTCACTTATTGACTTTTTCTATCATAAAAGTTAATCCAAACACTTTTTTTAAAACTTTTTTTTTTCAAAAAGTTATAAGCTAATAAGCAATTTTGACAAAAAAGACTTTTGAAATAAATAAGCAATCCCAAACACCCCCTTAATGGTAGAAAATAATAGAATAGTAATATCAATATATCATGTTAGCCTTATGTAAACCGCCAGGTTATTATGATAAATATGTATTATGATTTGGTGACATTCAGTACTATAGCTAGACATGTAGCCACATAAGCAATGAACAAGCTATTATAATTTACCAACGTATTAACTCGTATACTACTCGAATGTCTATAAAAAACAGAATGCACTCATCAGTAACAAAAATACACACAAATAAATTAAAATTTTAATATATTTTTAAAAAGAAAAGGGTGAAATACAATTTACAAACAGATGCAAATAAACTAAATTTTTTGTTATTAAATTGACCATATTTATCAAGATTTAACACTTTAAGTCAATATATACTTTTAACTCAGTGCAACATACGACTAGTCATGAGTAATAACATGTTCTTTCAAAAAAACAAACCAACTTTTGATAGTCACTACCATTGACTTTCTATTTATCAACATTGTGTAATATATTACAAACGGAAACTGTCTTCTTAAATGTACAAACGATAATCATTGTCTTCACTTGTAACATGGATTCATGTACTTGTTAAAATTAATATCAATATTAAATTGCAAAGCTACATTACTTTACCTCACTAAACACATTAACTTCAGCTATATTGTTGAATATACTTTGGACAAGAAACCAGTGGCGGATCTAGCCCGGATGTCTAGGGGTCTCCTCTTTTCAAAATTTTTTTTATCTCGTACATTCAAGTTAAAAAAAACCACAATTAATTAAAAAACTAATAAATTAGGCCAAATTTAATAGATTTGGTTCGTGAGATGCGTTTTTTTTTAAACTGATGCATTTTTTAATAGATTTGGTTGTCTCACGCTATACAGAACATAAAAAAAATATTTTTTCTCCACTACGTGCGGAAACTTCAGCGGTCTCCCGGGATACCCCTGGAGACCACATAGATACGCCCCTGGGATCTGATCAAGATTCATTTTGTGTTCTTATCCATCTTGTGTTCAAGATAATGTTCTGCATTCATCACCAATGACTCAATGAGTTTTACTAAATTCCGATATTAGGATTGCACATAATCTCTGTTCATGCAAAATTATGAATCCTAATCTCAATGTCTGCTGGTCTTTGATGCAATGTTGTTTAGATTTTAGTTTTTAACTTTGATGTGAACGTTGTTATTGAGCTAAGAGAAGTCATATTAAGTTCTTTATTTTCATCTTTATAATTCATTAAAAAACACTACCTATTAAATAATATTTTTTTTACTTTTATCATTATTTTTTCTCTCATTCTCTCACAACCACTATTAAAAAGTATAAAAATAAATAGAGAATGAACAATATTCTCCATATACAGAGAATTCATCCAATTCTCTATCATTCTATAACGAAGATAACCTACTCGCATAATTTTCAGACAACCAAATGTAAATGCTCTAAATAGCTTACTCAGTGCGGTATAAACATCAATTTTAAACTTTTATATATGCTATTTCTTCAACATAAAAGGAGAAATAATGGCAAACAAGACCAAATGATTTCATTCGATTAACAGAACAAATCAGAAAATCATATGAAACTAAAAACATGTATCAACCAAATTCTCAAGTTGAAAATCTGGTTCAACAAACCAAAGAACCAGAACAATTTCTCCACAAACAACCAAATTCTACATTGAAAGTAATCAACTGTTTATTTGAGTCAAAGGGATCTTGCCACCAACTTAAATTCAGTCAAACAAGAATGCAGAATCTTCTGACGCTTATTAAGATTCTCTCTTTCATTCTGAAGAATCTCAATTGCTCCAGGTGAAACAAACATATCCATAAACTTCTCATCATTTACACCAAATAAATCCAATCCCAATGCTACCATAAGTCTTTCACGGCTGAAACACAAAAATCCATCAAAAATATACGTCAGTTTTCATTTTATTTATTTTTTAAAAAATTGTTGAAACACTGAAACATACCATGGGGTTAGAAAACCTGAATTCAAAGCTGAAGTCACACTTCGTTCGACTAAAACCTCACGTATACGCGCAAAGTGTTGTGCAGCCAATAAGCATATCTGACTGTAAGTTGACCCGTTTTGACCAACCACATTAGTCAACACTTCACCATGATGCATCATCCTTGAATGTCGTTTTCTTGCACCACCTTCAACGATGTTTCCGTTTTCTTTTTTAATAACATAACTTCCGTCACGCGGTTGGTCAGGTGACGGTGTTTCAGGTACAGTCATTGAAGCTTCTCCTGCAGCTTTCAACAGTTTTCCCGGTGTTGTTTCTTGATCCTTATTCTTATTATTTTCTGGAGGTATGTTTTCTTGATCTGATAAATCAAGGCATGATGAAGTAATTGATGTTTGGTATCTGGAGGTTGAGTTTGGGCCTGGCCCAAGTAAGAGATCGGTCTCGTAGCAGACTTGAGAATATGGGCTTGTAACCGAATCCAAATGGTGTCGAACGAGTTGCTTGCATTGTTTTGCAAGATCGTTTATAAAACGGTTGTAAGATCGCCTTAAAGCCGCCTGAAAACCGACATAACCGTCCATATCCCCGTTTTTCTTCCCATCTGTCATCAAGCAAACCACAAGATTTTGTAAATTAATCTGATTTTAGAAAGTCAATATGTATAATCATAAGTTTAAGAGTTAATTACATAATTGGTCCCTATAGTTTGGGTAAAGTAACAAGTTTCAGGTGAAATAACCAAAACAACCTTTGACTTTTCACTGTTTGACTTTGACTATTCAGATAGTCAAAAAGTCAAAGGGTATTTTGGTCATTTCACCTGATTTAACAGAAAAGTTAACTGACGTAACTTGTTACTTTACACAAACCATAGGGACCATATACGTAACTAACTATAAATTTTATTTAGAAAATAGGATAAAAATTGTTACAATCAAATTGCTGGTGTTGATTTTTCTCCATAGCAAGATCAAACAGATTTTTCAACACGAACGCAAGTCGTTCACAAGCAGTGTCAAGAAGAGGCGCGAGCCATGATCTGGCAGCAGCGCGTGCAATCTCAGCAGCCGCCTCTGCGACTCCCCTTCCGCCACCCCTGCCAGCGTGCGCAAGTATTATATTTGCCACCTGTCAAAAAACAATATTATTATGATTATAATTCAATTATTCAAATGCATTTAATATTATTATTATTATTATTATTATTATTATTATTATTATTATTATTATTATTATTATTATATACCTTTTCCCTTGAAACTGGTGGACATTCAACTGAATATGCAGCACACCTGAACTCATGCATAACTCTTTCAAAAGCAGCACCGCCATAAAGGCGAAGTGTGGAATTTGGCGGTTTTATACCCGCCATTACTCCGGGCCAGCTCGCCATACCGCTTTCTGATTTTTCTTCTTCGGTTGTTTTTCCCCATTGTTCAGGATCAGGATCTGCAGCTCCATCTATCAATGCACCCTACAACATTCAA
Organism: Stevia rebaudiana; assembly: GCA_009936405.2. Classification (NCBI taxonomy): domain Eukaryota; kingdom Viridiplantae; phylum Streptophyta; class Magnoliopsida; order Asterales; family Asteraceae; genus Stevia; species Stevia rebaudiana. Next base: position 2,205,655 of record WOUH02000006.1, on the reverse strand, counting down.
AATTATTCAATTATTTGAAATTTTTTAAACAAACATATAAATATATTATGGTAATACAGTATTTTTTTTATTTTTTTTTTTACTCCTAAGAAGAGAGAAACTTTCAAATAAATAAAAAATAAAAAAGGTAAGACATATTTTATGTTTAAGATAACCAACTTTCAGTCGATTTCTACTTTAGTTAGGTAAGTGTGTCCGAAAATAGAAAATATTGAAAAGTTTGTATCTTTTTAGGGGACATAAATTACTAATTTACTATATCACCCAGCCAATACCTAAATAAAAGTTTGGGAAAGTTGATTACTTCTTAATAAAATTAGATCCAAACATTATTGTAAATATATAAATACTGGAAGAAAGTTGATCTTGGCTGAAAAAACCATGCATATTACATACTATCAAAAATTCCAACTTCACTGTATAAATTTACATATTTTTACTGACACAAAATCTGAATTTAAGAAAAAATGATTAAAAAAACATCAAACTATGAATAAATTCATACCATATGGTTGCAGATGGAGGATGCAAACAGCATTGAAGATCTTCGAAGATGAGCAACATCAGAAGTTGCTTGTAATTTGGAATCCATGTTGTTTAACTGATCAGTAACTTCACTGCAACGTTGTTCAAGCAAAGCTAATGTTGCAGGTGTCGCTTCTTTATATCTTTTTTGAAGTTCAGATTCCAAATAATCTTTAAGACAACCAAAACCAATGCGGGATTTATATTTTTCTTCATCGTATCCGCCTTTAACATTTTCTTTCAGATGGTTTACAACATCTGAATCCACTTCAGATATTTGTCGCCTGAATTCATCATTTGAAACTGCGGTTCTTTCTTTTGGTAGTGCCACAAAAAATGGTTGTGTGTTTTCTCCAAGATAGCCGCTTGCACTCAAGTAACGGTCAACCTCCCATCGCTCAGTAAATTCCTGCAGAAATTAATAACTTATCTTGTAAAAATAGGTTGTAATCAGTGTTGTAAAAATCGGAATTAATAGGTGAGTTGATTAGTAATCATTTGTCCAACTGTTGTGATTTCACCAAATCAGCCATAAAATCAGTAAAACACAGTCAAATTAGGTCAGCATCGGTCAAATTTATCAGAATTAGTCAAAATCTAACAAAAAAAGGTCAAATCGGTCAACATTTGGTCAAATCAATCAAAAATTGGTCAAAGTCGGTAAAAAGGTGTGTCTATATAAGTTTGAAAACTACATATAAATATTTCAACCCAATTAATCCAGATTAATCACTAGTCTTCAGTACCCCACCACCCGATATAATCCCTACTTACGACACTGGTTGTAATTGTGTAACTATATAATGCAATATCAATAAAAGAACAAAATAAATTGAGCCATTTTATAACCAAGATAAAGTGGTTTGTATTTCAATACTTAAAGCAGTTTAGGTTAACCAAATTATGTACCTTAAGACGGTTATCAAATTTAGATACAACGATTAATGTTCTTCTAAAGGTTGGATCAATATCACGTATGGTGTCTAACCACAAAGACGAACACCACTCAACGCTACTTTGTTGAAGAAATACAAGAATGCGATGAGGTGGACTTGCTAACGATTTCACCATTGAGAGGATTTCTTCTGGTGTGGATTCTGGTTCGCCTTTTTTAGCCTGCCATACGCGATTAAAATTATTAATAATATGTCTGGATTGTGTAATGACATTAGGGTTTTGTATAGATTACCTTGAGAACGAACCCGGGGGTATCAATAATGGTGAGATTAGGACAATGCGTGTATTCAGCTCTCATTACAATAGGCTTTGAACAAACCGCGGTTTTGGTTTTCTTCAACATTGCATCAGTTCTTGATTTAATGGTGTCTGCGATTTCTGATGATAATAGAACTGGACTGCCATAATCCTCAGAATCCTCTTCCTGTGATTGCAGTAAAAATTTCAGTATCACTCGTGGTTTCATAATTCATATACATTAAGAAACAACTAAAATGGTTCTTTGTAAAGAAGGTTTCTCAATTTGTTTAAATTATGGCTTAATGATCAGCAATTATAATCGACCAATTGATACTCAAATGCCACTAACATAACTCCATTTGATGATCAACAATATTTGGAAATATGAATAAACTTTAATAACAGAATTACTCCATGATCAACAATATTTGGAAACTATACCCTCGATAAACAACAATTTCTAATGGTCAAACAATTGGACTGTCATGATAACAGTTTATGAACCGTTTCTTAACTGTTGGATCATAGCCTAATTATCTGCCATTTTGAAGATAACAACCAAAATTGATGCTCTATACTCTCCATAGTCAATACGAAACCCCAATTACGGATTCACCCCATGATTAACAACGTTCAGAAACTATAAACCCTAACTACGCATCAACAATTCAGTTCTGTATAATTACATAGAAGAACTTACCTGAAATCGGCATCTAGGTTCCAGAGCAGTAGGATCATGAATCATCTGGAGTATGAGTGGCCGACGAGTACCCATTTCAACCTCGCGAACATTGAATCGGAAGCCAAGAAGGGCTTCAAGAAGCGAGCTCTTGCCATCTGATTGACCTCCTAGCGCTACAATCTCAGGAATCGGAAGCTTCTCGCCAAATGCGACGGCAGCGGACTGAAGGCGGTTGTAGGCTTCGAATCGGGACTTGGAGGAAGACGACGAGATGTTGTTTTGGTGGTGTTTTCTTGAAACCGATGACGAAGAAGAAAGTTTATCGTTGGATGGGGTTTTAGATGGTGTTTTCAGGAAGTTGTTGGAGGTCGCCATTGTTGATAGAGCAGATTTGCAGAGAGAGAGGAATAAGAAGAGGATGAAGAAGAGGGAGGATTCGGTTTGAAATTTTGAATCTGAAAGAAAAAAAAGGCCGTTTTGAATTTTACAAATTCTTTTTTGTTTTTATTTTTTGAGTGACATTGTTACAAAAACTTTGTGGATTTGTAACAAGCAAAATCCACATGTAACCCATTGTGTTGGCGAAATAGTAACAATAGGTTTGTTAGATGAAAGTGATTATTGATAGTATGGATTTATTATTTTTTTTATTCTCAATTGGTAACCAATTCTTAAGAAAAATAAATTAAAATAAAAGCTTAATTTGAAAAGTTATGTTTGATGCCACGTTGCATGAAACATAAACAAATAACCGAACACGCGAGTAAGTGACTCCAGTTTATTTCAACATGTAATGTATCATGTATAAAGCTACTGGACCATATGCAAAACTAGTGGTAGATAAAATCAAAGTTAATGCATGGTATGCTGGTTAACCTCATATTCTCCTAATTGAAGAACACTTTATTCAAACCTAAGCCAACGCATTATTTATTTTTAGTTTCTTTATTTCATTTGAGAACAAGCCACCCGAGTCTTAATTTTGTTTAGTTGAAACCTCATGATGATGATTAATTGGTTATCTTAATTAGAAGGCACCGTGCTCGTCTAGTATTAAAATGTGTGTGATATTCTTAATTACGTCCTTAAAAGTTAAAACTATAGGGTTTCACTCTTAGATCCTTTTATTCAAACAACTTTGTATGTGAAGTGTTCTTTAAATCACTTCCTATTAGTAATTTTCTTTTTAATTTGCAAAATTGAATGGGTTATTTTCTACTTCAAATTCCTTAATGATGATTTTGATGCTTTTATGGTGATAAAAATTGATAAATTTGTGGTTGATCAAACCGCTTATAGAGCACAATAGTATATGAATGTGAGGGATTGAACTTGAGACTGAAAAGTCTCCGGTTTAAATCATGATATTAACAGGGTTTTTCTTAATGACATAGTTTAAGTATGCGAGTTTTCTACTGAATTTGTGAGATATATAGGTGGTGAGACTGATGCACGAAATCCTCTTAAGGACGTGCCAGCCAATCCACTTTTCCGTTAAAAAAAAAAAAAAAAAGAAGTCATCTAATTGGGTACAATAGCTTCAAATGTGATTTAAACTATATGCCGTTTACAAATTTTATACTCAATAGAGTAAATTATCAAATTCGTCCATGTGATTTGCTGAATTTTGTTAGTTTCATCATAAAAAATATTTTATTTTTCCAAATTCGTTCATGTGGTTCGCTGACTTTTGTAAGTTTCATCCAAAAAAGTTTTTTTGTATCTTATACCGTAACATTCGTCGTCCGACTTCATCTTCTACCGTTTACCGAAAGCCAAAGACTTCAAACATTGAATGACGCCTGGAATACTTACGTCGCTCTGTTTTTGTGATGCCGGAAACCACCCACCATCGCCACCACCATCGATTGGTGCGCTTCCGGTAATGGCGACGACCAAATACATCAAATTCCTGCAACATGGGTCCAACGATTTCGACAACAAAAGGGTTAACATTATGGTGGCCATGTCATTTGAAACTATATTTCTTTTTTACTTTTTTTTAAAATATGGTGGTTCATTATGTGAATCAAAAGTAAAAAAATAAAAATTACTATTTTTGTAGGTAAAAGGTATAGGATTAGAACACCTTCTTAAAGTTTAGTCACTTAATTTGAACAAAATTAAGTATGAGTAATCTAATTGAAAAAAAAAATATGAGTGACTTAATTGAAATAAAGCTGAAAGTTGCTTACATTTCTATCGCATTTTTCCTTTAAATACTATTATCAACTATTCACTTCCAGTAAATACACACTTTGTTAACATTATACTATATATCAATTAGTAACTTGTTAGCTACAGTAACACGAGGGGCATTTCAGTAATTTCATTTGTGTAAAGGTGGCTTTATTTTGGTGATTTCCTCATTTCCCTTTCCCACTCCTCGCTACTCAACATCGACGATGCCTCACAACCGTTCTTAACACCGTTGTTCTTCATATTAGAGCCCTAAAGCAGCAGGTTTGAGGCTCAATTGCTTTTGCCGGTTTCACCTCCCACTTTATCGACGCATGTTTGAGCCCTGAGGAACTCAACGTCTCAACCTAGGGTTTCGTCCTCTCTGAAAATCGCCAAGAACCTCTCTTCTCAGTGTGCTTTTAGACTGTAATCTATACCCCTACTTGCAAGGTTAGTGTTTAATCTACCTCTTTACTGATACTTAAGGTTCAATGTTTATATTGAAAGTGATTTTAGGTTATCAATTTCAGGCTCAGAGGATGCTTAGGGTGACGGATTTGGGTTTCAATTGCTTCGCTGCATGTTATCCTTTATTTCATCAGGTTTATGGTTTGTCGTTTTACGTTTCTGGTGACCTATCCCAGAGGTATTTGCTTTAGTTTTTTACTCACCACACACACTAACAAAATACATGCTCTCGCTTCCAGTTTAGACAAATAAATTTTCGATTTTGTACAGATAATGAGTGTGAGTAATTTTGAAATTTCTAGGGTTTAGTCACCGAAATTATTTTTTAGAATCGAAGAAGAAAGGGGCGTTCAAGCTCAAATCACTCCGCCAAGGAGGATTCCAATCAAAAGTATGCCTTTTATTGTATGTTAAATACGCATGTCATGTAATTTGTAAGTAAGAACTGTTTTCACTATTCAAAGTGGTTGTGTTTAGCTACATTCATGTAATCAAAAGGTAATTTGCTATAATGCTGAAATGGATACAACCATAGGCAATTGAATTCAACTTCTTTTTAATTATGATGCTTTCTGATAAAGATTGATATAGTCCTTAGATTATTTCTGTATTTGTCAATTGTTATGGAGATACATGTGTATTTGTCCGAGAAATCATTTCTTTCACTCAAATTAACAGTTTTATAAGTCAAATCAAAACGCATCCCTGATTTTGAAATTACAACAATCTATATTGGATCAAGAATTGTTTTTAAGGATTAGTTATTTATGCAAAACTGTAAAAACTGATAAACCAAAATATCCAACAACTCGAGGATAGCTTACATTATTAATTCGTCACACACACTGTGTTTGAGTATTATTTATACAGATTTGAATGGAATGATTGTTGTTTTGTTCGCCGGGTCAAAGAGTTAGGTGTTTGATTGGTGTGGTAATGAGTCTATACAAGCTTGAAGCTAACACGATCAGTAGGTGATGTGAATGATTCTTCTAATGACATTGGCATAATCTGTGTTTTATTAGTTAGTTTGGATATGATCTTTTGGTGATTGGTGGAACATGATGTCTAAAGCTTAATTCAGCTTTCATTCATAGTTCATTTATGTTACATAAGAAAATTTGGAGATAACCATAAATTGCTTTATGAAACTGAATATATTTGAGGCTTCTTTTTTTTTTTTTTGTCTTTAAGATTGAATAAATTTGAGGTTTTTTTTTGCAACCAAAGTATCTTATTTTTGTCAATGAGATGAATATTGATTATCACTCAATTGTTTTTTATTTAGGAAATAATACTATCAATGTAACAATGTTTTTAAAAGGTTTTGTTAATTATAATTAAGTATTAATAAATTAGTAAAATATTAATATATTTGATTATGCAGGTTGGCAACAGAATCATCAAGAAAAGAATCCACGTGCTTATTGAGCATGTGATGCCATCTAGGTTCACCGAAGAGTTCAAGCGACGTGCTAAAAAGAACGATCAACTAAAAGTTGAAGCTAAGGCCAAAGGTGTGATCATTAGCACCAAAAGACAACCGTTGGGGGTCCTAAACCAGGGTTCATGATACAACTCTAGAGACGGTTACACTCATTCTGTATGAAGTGGTCAATGATCTCAAGGGTGGATATTAGGTTAAATCTTGTCGTGTTTGTGCTCAATTTTGTCTGGCATTTTTGTGTACCCGTGTGACAACATCATGATGTTAGTTATTCCCGGCGCAATGCGCGGGTGGGGAACTCCTAGTTTATCGACAAGAAACACATTTTGGACATTTTGTTATTTTAATATTGTTTGTATTATATTTATTTAATGAAAATGACGTGAATCCAACACGCGTTTATTTTGTGCCTACATTTATTATATCTATACATTATAATTATAATAAATGAGGATGTGGTACAAAAATAGTTATTGGAACAACTATGGAGGGTCCACCGGATAATGATGCAGCCAACAACATGATCGCCGGTTGGTAAACAGATACCAAAGATCTTTGTTACCGAAATTGGACGGTTAAAAATAAATGGTAATTCGCGTTATTGTTTAAATCGAACGCACGTTAATATTGCCGACACATATTAAATAATAAAATCCAAATTATCTGTACATAAGTATTATTATAATTTATAAAATATATACAATAAATCATACAGATAGATAAAATATTTTATAATGATTTTGATCAGATTTAATCAATATATACATGGAGAATGGTGAAGAAGATTAAAATTTAGCGAAAAAAATCAAGGAGAGGTCTATACCGGTGATCAAGATTAACCAATTAATAACAAAATAAAACCAAAGAGTATAGTGATTAAGCGGTACCAAAATGTTTAGTAAGATGTTTATTTATGTTAGATTAAAGATTCAAGTTCCAAAACAAGCAAAGAAAAATAAATAGTTTTGAAAGTAAGATTAAAAGCGTGAGTTAACCATGTAAGAATATAACTAAAATAAATCGGTGGTAGTTTCATAAAACAAAGCTTAGTTATCGCTGGGAAAAACGAAAGAGATAAACATAGTCAGGGCCGGTCCTGAAGATTCAAGTACCCGGGACGAGACGGAAAAAATGTCCCTATGTCGGAACGAATTATCAATTATATAAACTTATTTTTTTAAAACGAGCATTAAAGTATGACAATAACCATAGTAACTTTGAATGATCAAACAACGTTTATAGATTCGTTGATAATATGCGGTTAAACTATCATAAGATTGAAAGATCGAAACAATTTGGCTGCATTTTTAAAATAATACTCAAGACTTTTTTTTTCCACAGAATCTTATAAACCTATCCCACATAGCCCCATTAGAAAAAATTTAAAATAATTTATTTTATAAATCAACTAAAACCTTAAGGCTTTCTCAAATTTTTAGCGTATTTTAATATATTTTAAACTATTTTAAACTAATTAGATAGATTAAATACTAAAAATATGTAAACTATTTTTTTGAAAATTTGTGAAAAATTAACAGCATAAATATGTTTTTTCAGGTTTTTTGTATATTTTTCTGGAATTTTATTTTGGAATATATTATTAAAAGATGAATTAAAATAATTAGGAGGATGATTAATCAAAATGTAAAAAGAAGTGAAACGGATGGGTCTTGAACCTGTGACCTCTTGTTGAGGTATGGAATGCCTTAACCCATGTTGTATGATGGTTTTTATTGTAATCAGAAATAAATGAATATATTGGTTTTCTTTTTTTATTTTAGGCCCCTCAAAATATTGGGCCCGGGCGACGGCCCACTTCGCCCACCCTATGGGCCGGCCTTGAACATAGTTGTGTTTTTTTTTACTATGTCATTATAATTAATTATTACTTGTGAAATAAAATAAAAACTAATGTTTTAGTTTCTTAATTCAAGTATAATATTAATATAAAAAATATTAATTGCATTAATGCATACGACATCACACATAAAGAGCGCGACTCAAATGCTTTTTAGTTGCTTTAATGTCACTCGACTAATAACTTAATTTCATAATGGATGTGTGTGGTTCTTATAACCTCTCACATTTTTAATCCCTTTTATTATAATCGTTCACTATGTGTGAAAAAAAAAAAAACATATTAAATTTTGTCATGCTAAGTGTTTTTAACTGTTTTTACATTGGTAGTGAGAGGCATTTACCTCATCAGGCTATCCGGTATGCATGGCTGTATGTGGGCTGTATTGACTGCCACGCAGGAGAGAGAAAAAGTAAAGTGAGTGAGTAAAATGGTGGAAATGCATGGGCTGTATGGGGGGCTGTATTGATGATTGATTAATCATTTCATTTTATAAAA
>WOUH02000006.1:2172561-2187601 GCA_009936405.2 Stevia rebaudiana | reverse complement strand
AAGTTTAATTTGTGATTTTTATTTTATGTTAGTTTGTAATATTTTAATTAATGAATGAAACTTTTTTTTATATTTAAATGTTATTTATATTTAATAAATATTAAATAAATGATAGAGGTGGAAAATTGGGGAAAATGAGGAAAAATGGGAGGGTTGCAAGTGAAATGGGGAAAAGTGGGAAAAGGTTGAGAAAGCTGATGTGACAGTGGGAAAAAATGGGGAAATTTGGGGGACTCCTTGTGCCCTAACTAGAACCGTCCACGTTTCTCACACAAACTGAGAACGTGATCCAATGGCCTCAAATCTCCTGTAAATTAAATCGTACGTAGCAATCCCTACCGTAATTATGAAAGACCCGCATCCATATTCACTGCCGCAAAAACCCTCATTATAATATTACTCATCATCTCAAATTAACAAATCCTCCATGAAAGACGAGAAACCTTTCATCTTGTTAAATCAGTTCTTTAAATCAAGTCCTAGAAAAGAGTTCTTAATTGTGATCGGGATATTGAAACCCTAGAAAAGGGGGATTTGATTCTATCGCTAGTTATTCATTGTTTTCTGTAGTTATCAACCCGCTGTTGATAGTTTTGATCAATGGAACCGGTGGCGATTGCGGCATTCACCCCTCAGAATTCAAAGTAAACTTTATTTTTTCAATTGCTGGTGTATCGTTGTTATGGTGATTTGTGTATCTGAACTTCGATTTTGTAGGAAAAGATTGTTTTCGGGGAGTAGTTCAGCATGTGCGGAACCTGAGGTGATCGAGATTGCTCCGCCATTGACTGCTCGGAGGTCGAAAATCAAGGATAAGGGTAAACAGAAGGAGGTACGTGTATCGTGTTATCCATGCTGGTTTCGTTATTGTTTGTTGATTCATTATTCTTCAGGTTGATCGAATTGCATAGGGCACTGTTTGTGATTTTGTTCATGCAACGTGTTCGTTGATTACAATGGCAGTTTATGTTTAAGATTTTGACAATTTTGTTTTTATTTATAATATGAAACCCTAGACCTGTAAAAGTGGTACGCATGCTGCTGTAAATTCTACATCATATGGTTTTATGTTTGCAATTGCTTTGAAGCTGCATATGGTATTCAATTATTCATATTGTCTTGTAATCTTGTAATCTGATTTGGTGATTATTGAAATGTGGTTAGATGGTTAAAGTGCAACGTTTGCTATATCTTTTGTTTGTTCTTTGATAACCTTTGAAATCGGTCCATCATTTTATATATACTTTTTATATGCATGCCACCACTTGTTACATTTTAGAAAGAGGGATTTGTTTTGGATAATCATTTGATTGTATGTGTGTACATGTATATGCGTTTGATTTAGAACCAAAATTATGTTGAGAACCCTATAAACACCTGCTGACATGCACATACTCCTTCGATGAAAACGTTAAATAAAAAAAAAAATGGTTTATTTCTTTTCTCCATGTTTCTTTCTTTGATTTATATCTTCTCCCAACTTTTTCTAAAGTGTAATAACGTGCACAAATGCATGTATCGTATTTTCTGCATGCAGACAAAATGCAATCAATACCATATTTAAATAAAAAGAATCTCCAACTTATTGAGATCTACATGCATTCTACTCAATTTATATAATAGATAGAACAACGGTTAAAATTGTCTTTGCATTTCTCAACATATTATTGGTTTTAAAATGAAATCTACTTATTGCAATGTGTGTATTGATTCCTGTATCTGCTATGATATGTTTGAGTGGAAAATTGTTGTTATTAATCACATAAATTTGACAGATCGCCTATCAAGAAATAATTGATCTTGACATTGATGAAGACTGCAATGATGTTGTGCTTCTTGAAGGGAATGTTGAATCTAATAAAAAAAGGAAGCATAATAAGTGCATTTCAATTGGACCCCGTAGTGAAATAAAAATAGATTTAAATAAATTTGCTTCAAATAGTAAAAAGGGAAAGGTATAAGCTTCTTCTTAATTATGTTTTTAAATCTTGTTTTTTGTTGCTTAATCTTTAGATTTAATTACAAAGATGGTCCCTCTAGTTTATGAATGATACAAAAATTTGGGTATTAAGGCTAACTTTCGTTAACTTTTCCGTCGAATCTGGTGAAATGACCAAATTACCCATTGTATTTCTACTCTTTGATTTTGACTATGTAAAAATCAAAAGGGTATCTTGGTCATTTAACCTTAGTTTAACGGAAGTTAGCCTTAATACCCAAACTTGTCACAAAAACCCGCTACTTTAAACCCTTAATATCCAAACATGATACTTTAAACCCTTAATACCCAAACTTGTTACTTATGTGTAATTAACTCTAATCTTTATTTATGATTAATTTAATATATTGATTTTTCAATTTGTGTTTGTTTTAGGAGATTTCGGGTCATCTTCCCAAGGGATTTAACCCAGGATCAAATAACTTTTTTTGATCTAGACGACTACGTTTTTGATGATGATTATTCGTCACTGCAATCGCGTTTTGATTCTAAACATACCCCCCCACAAACCGTTAACTCTAATTTCACACAAATTGGTAAAACTAATAAACTGTCTACTAGTTCTAATTCTCAAACTGGAATTGGTTCTTCAAGTTCTTCTCAGTTTGCCAATGACACATCAGATTCTAAATTGCAAGAATCTATCATGAAGAACAATATGCAGTTGACTGATAAGGATGTTTCTGTAAATACCCCGAAAAAAAATAAAAATAAACCTAAGAGTAACGTTAAACGTTCATCAGCAAATCAAAGCTTGTGGATGATGATGATGTTCAGAAAAAGTATAAAAGTTTTAAGAGGTTTGATACTGTTGTGGACTATTCAGATCATTACTTTGCAAAGCAGAATACAACAATGAATCAGGCAAGTTTTTTTACTTTTTTTTTAATATTTTTAAAATTTATTTATTTATTTATTTTATACATTAATGCACGTACATGTCACACGTTTCAGCCACCTAAAAATTGGACGAAAAAGATACAAGAAGAATGGAGGATTCTTGAGAAAGACTTGCCTGGTATGTCTCACCAGTTGAACCATTTAATAATGATTTAATCAAATTGCAATTTACAAATACAAAAATACTGATGAATATGTGTTTCTTTTTATTATTTATTTACAGACACAATATATGTTCGAGCTTACGAATCAAGGATGGATCTTTTAAGAGCTGTTATTATTGGAGCAGAGGGTACACCGTATCACGATGTTCTTTTTTTCTCTGATGTGTGTTTTCCAAGCACGTATTCTAATACCCCGCCTGTGAGACATCATGTACTTATTTTATCCATTTAATTTAATCGCGTATAAATTCTTAACTTCATGTGATTTATATATTATGGGAAATGTTAACTGGGGAACCTTAAAAGTGCGGAATTGAGTAACCCACGTGTTTTACACGAAAAACGCTTAAACTCATTTCACATGCGAAAAAACTATTTTTACATCATTGTTTTTGGAGCTTTTACATATAGACACTGTTTTAATAAAAAAAAAACGGATTTAAAAAAAAATTATGCTTTTTTTTTTAACAATTATTAATTTTCTTATTTTTTTTGTTGGAAGGCCTTTTACGTGTGTTTATACGAATCATCTCCGAAAAATATATGTAAGAATTTTTTTTTTTTTTTTTTCATATGTGATGTGTTTTTCACTTGTGAAACACATGGTTTCCCAGTTGCCCACTTTTTGGAGATATATTATTGAGTTTTTTTTCTTCTCAGTATGTGCATTATCACTCTGGTGGTCTACGTATCAATCCAAATATGTACAATTGTGGTAAAGTTTGTTTGAGTCTTTTGAACACGTGGACCGGAGGTCAGAAAGAGATGTGGGTCCCGGGTACTTCAACCATGCTTCAAGTTCTGGTCTCTATTCAGGGTCTGATTTTAAACATGAAACCCTACTTTAACGAACCCGGGTTTGCAAACTCAAGCGGGTCTGCGCATGGAGAAAAGTCTTCCATTCAATACAATGAAAATACCCTTATTTTATCACTCAAAACAATGGTTTATACCATGAGAAAACCACCCAAAGTAAGATTTTAATTTTTATAATTGTTAATTACACCAATGACCCTTGCGGTTTGATCAAATTGCATGTTTGTCCCCTAGATTTTTTTAGTTTCTATAAATTTATATCGATTTCGACTCATTCTTAGTTTCCAATTGTAAGATCAGCGGCTAAAGGAGCAACCATGTCACAAACATTTGAATTAACTTTGCAATTTTTAAACTTAGGGGCCAAAAATGCAATTTATCAAACCATAGGGGCCATTTGTGAAATTAGCTATTTTGATAGTTTTTGTATGTTTCTACCCATTTAGCGCGTGTGTGATTGGTTGGTTAACTGGTGGGATGACGTTTGATGCAGAATTTCGAGGATTTGGTAATTGGGCATTTTCAGCATCGTATGCGCGATATGTTAATGGCGTGTAAAGCGTATACAGAAGGCGTGCAAGTTGGGTGTGTTGTTAAAGGAGGTGTGCAAGATGTTGATGAGGGTAACAGTAATTGTTCACTTAAGTTCAAGAATGATGTGGGTTCATATATTAAGACACTTGTAGGTGCATTTAAGAAGATTGGTGCAAAAGAAGCTAAAGAGTTTCTTTCTGTAATTGTCAATAAGCAAAGTTAAAGAATTCTGTTTCTAATCATCATTAGAGAAAAGATATGAATGTTATTAGATTTTGATAGATTTGCATCGTTTTTCATGTTTGGACCCCAGTTACACTATGAGATTATGATATGTATATAGGGGAGGGGACTAACTTTTTTGTTTTGGTGAAGGTTTGACCTGAGAAATACATTTACTTGTTGGTAAATTTTGATTATAAATGGCTGATTTGCAATTTTATGTATGTTATTGTGTTTGTGATTGGGTTTTTGAACTTTGAGACTGTTTATATAAATATGCAAACTATAATAGTTGGTATGTTAGAATGTACTAGATCTAGTTACCCTTTTGAAAAAGATCAACTATAATAGTTGTGATGTTAGTAACCTTGACCATACTTATTGTTTTTCATAACATGGTGTTGACGCGTCACAAACATGTCGTCTAGAAACGAGTCGACTTAAACGTTTACACTGAAGATAACCTTTTGAAAGTTTGAGCCTATTTATGGACTCATACGAGGATTAGCTAACATGTCGTCTAAAACGAGATTTTTTTTTTGAAAGTTTGAGCGTATTCATGGACTCATAAGAGGACCGGACCAACCATGTCTCCTGACGAGTGGTGCATTTGACGTGTAAACAGATACTAAAAGATTGTTTAGACTGACACCTTTGAGAACCTTGACTGGTCTATAAAGTCACACATTCAAGCTCAAACTACAAAATAAATTCTGAAACTGGTTACATACACACTAACAAAAGGCCGTTACATTTTGAAATAGGTTACAAGACACCAACAAAACGCCATGAGAGAAACCTTATTTATTTGGAAAACACACTTAAGATACAACAAATTTACTTCACACATGCTTTTACCAGGATTTGAACCATGCATATTTAGAAGTATCCGAACCATGCGTATGTAGAAGAGACACATCAGAATTTGTTGACAGAAAACACTATTTAACAAGTAAATAATGTATTTCCTTCGTAAGCAGAGGGAGTAAAACCGTTAAATTAGAAATCTGATATATCTTCCCCATAAACCCTTGAGCAACTGCTAACCCTAATTTTTCCCAAACATTCCGACCGTCATCATCAATCTCGTCGGAAAATTTAGGGTACCGTCGTTCCCTTTCTCCGGGATGGAAGCCGACGGTTTTCTATACGAAACACTATCCCCTCTATTAACCACCGTCCCCGTTTCCTCTCCACCAATCACACCGCCACCGGCTCCCGACACCGCCGGTGACTCCGAAGATTATCTCGTTCTGCGTAATCATATTCCCATATCCACGAATTCGACGCCATTGCCGGAAACTTCTGCTCCTGATTTCTTCTCTCTGGACCCCGTTAACGATGCCGACGATTGGAGAACTCCGACGCCGCCGCTTAAACGTTCGAGATTTGCTACTCCGTTGCAGGATGAAGAACCGAAGAGGAGTCTTGAAACTGGTTGGTTTCGTGCCAATTGTCGGTTTAAGAGCCCCATGCTTCAGCTTCACAAAGGTGCCATTTTTTATTACTTTTGTTTTCTACATATATTATACGTTTTGATTTGATAAATTAGGTTTCGGTTTTCAGTAATTGTTGGTGTAATTAATTTTGGTATTCAATTTGGCATATTTTAAATGGGTTTTAATCATGTTACAAATTAGTTTTCATTGGGTTTGTAATTTGTTTGCAGTCGAGTGCAGTTTTTACTAATCATTTGTTATCTTGATGCAAATAGCATATATATTAAGTTTGAATTTACATATCATACATTCAAAACGGTTGATACAAACATGAAGCAATAGCATCATTCATTCATAGTGTTGTTTTGATTCAAGTATCAAGAAATCTAAAATCTGGTTTTGCTGATACATGTTATGTTATGATGTCATGATATTAAGAAAAGCTATTTCTGATTAGTATTAACATCTATTTTTATAGAAATATTGGATTTTTGTGATTTTCTCTCACCAACTGCTGAAGAGGAAGTGTCACGCAACACAGCAGTTAAAGATGTTTCAGATGTTATAAAGTATATCTGGCCTAACTGCAAGGTATGTTTTAAAAAATTTATAAATAATATTGATAAAAATGCTAGAAAGATGAATGATTTGATGATTTATATCTGCTTGCAGGTAGAAGTTTTTGGTTCATTTAAGACAGGTTTGTTCCTACCAAGCAGCGATGTTGATGTAAGACTGTTAATTTATTTTTTTAACAGATTATTTTTACATTTTTTTTGGCGTAACGATAATTTTTATTTTGTTTATTCTAGAACCATGGTTTTCTTTTCAAAGAACTATTTTAGCTTTGCTTGTTTTATTATTCCACCTTTTTCAGTGAATCAAAATATTATGATTTTTTATTTGAGCTTTTGGTTGTTTGCTGAATTGTAGATGGTGATATTAGAATCGTGTATTAAAACTCCTCAGATGGGTTTATATGCTCTTTCAAGGGCTTTATCACAAAGAGGTGTTGCGAAAAAGATTCAGGTAATTTTAGTATTTGGTAAACGCATCATCACTATCTTTAATTAAAACTTTGTTTAGTATGTATGTATAGATTCATCATATATGTGTGTATTGCGGATTATATTATTAGGTTATTGCCAAGGCTCGTGTGCCAATTATTAAATTTGTGGAGAAACGAAGTGGTATTTCGTTTGATGTAAGGTTAGAAATTTTAAATCGTCTATTTTGCTGAATTGTTATGTTAACTTTAGAGTATAACTGTATAAGTATTTTTAAAAAAATATTTGTATTTTTGTTTTAAAAGTTTTGATATGGAAAATGGGCCAAAAGCTGCTGAATATATACAGGTTTGTTTCATATACATATGAAGTTTTTTTTTTTACATTTTGAGAACTTTTTTGTTTAAATATATTAAAGATGTTATTACATTTTGTTTTTAGGAAGCTATATCTAAATGGCCTCCATTAAGACCCTTATGTTTAATCTTGAAAGTTTTTCTGCAACAACGAGAGTTAAATGAGGTGTGATTCCATCTCAGTTATTTTGTATCATTTTAATAATATTTCTTTAAAATTTATTAGTAATCAGCTGTTATTAGTGCAGGTGTATTCTGGTGGGATCGGATCATATGCACTTCTAGCTATGTTAATAGCAATGTTGCGGGTACTTACTATAAGCATTTACCATATCGGTACTTGGTTGTATTTTTTCAATTATTTTTATTTTTTTTTATCAAGGGTTTTATGTCTTAGTTTTTAAAGGCATCTTTATATGATCAGTTTTCACATAAGTTGGTTAAAATATAAATGCAACTTAAGTTATATTCTTTTAAATTGTTTTTTGATGATTATTTTTTGCTCTAATGATTTTCATAGAACTCAATGGGTACGCAAGCTTCTGCAGAACATAATCTTGGTGTTCTTCTGGTATTTGAATTTTTCGTTGTATTTTTATATTCTTTACATTATTTAGGAATTTGAAATTTTTTACTAATAACATTGTTTTATAAAAATAGGTAACCTTTTTTGATATGTATGGACGTAAATTGAATACTTCGGATGTTGGTGTATCTTGCATTGGAGGCACGTTTTTTACAAAAAAGAGCAAAGGGTATTTTTTTTATTTGTTAATTTTTTTTTTCTAAAATAACTGCTACTTATTTATGTTTTACTATTTTTTCAATATATCGATAGAAATCTGTTGATCTCTAAATTTAAAGATCTGTTACAAGGGTTGTGTGGATATACTTCAGTTCTTATACATGATCTTTTTCTAAATTATTATTATTATTAAATTATTTATTTATTTTTACTTTCAGGTTTTTAAATGCAAACAGACGGTCACTGATTTCAATCCAGGATCCACAGGTAACTTTTTTATCTTTTATTTAGCATTTTTTTTTTGTATTTTGTTTTTATTAAATCTTGGCTATGATTACACAAATTGGAGATTTTTATCGTATACTTTTGTTTCTAGCTTTACATCTATTAAAATTATAAACTTATATAACAATTTTAATTTTTTTTTATATTTCTGATGACAGGATCCAGACAATGATATAGGAAAAAATTCTTTTAATTATTTCCAGGTTAGTGATTATTCCAACTTTAATATTTTAAATAAACCTTGATACAATTGTTTGAAATACCCAAAATACCCTTGGTGCAGATTAGATCCGCATTTGGAATGGCTTGCTCAACACTAACCGACAACAAACTGATCATGAGTTTGGGCCCCACGCGTAGTATCCTCGGTACCATTATAAGACCCGACAAAGTTTTGTTGGAACGAAAAGGCGGTTTAAATGGTGATGTCACATTTACTAATTTACTACCTGGAGCCGGAGAGCCATTGCAAAAAGATTTTGTTGAACATGAGGGGCTTTTTTGTAATTGGAATGTAGATGATGAAGAAGAACCATTGCCACGTGGAAAGGATATTATTGGTGATGATGGTAAAGAGTCTGGAAAAAAGTCAAAGAAAGTGGTCAAGAAGAAGACGGTCAAACTTAAAAAGGTTGTTATCAAGAAAAGAAAGAGAACGTCAACTGATGTCTAGATTTGAGTGTTTTGATAATGTTGGAGTCAGTTTTTCTGCTGATTGTTGTAGACTACTCATTCTTGATGACATTAAATTAATAACATTTTTGTATTTTAAGGTGGTAATTCGTTTGGAAAGGAGTTCAACTTAGTTACATACTTACATATGGGTTGTTCATTGTTCTATTATTTGTTTTTATTATTGTCACAAGTCACAACCTTTCAAGGTTTTCTAAATTGTGAGATAAACCATAAAGTCAGTTACAACCGTATATTTTTTTGTGATACGGGTATATACAGACCTAAACTTTTTTATATATTTAAAATTTGGCTAAATATATTACAGGTTAACATAAGGGAATTTATAATTTTGATTTTTAACTCGTTATCTAAAAATCCTTCGCTAGAAGAGAATCCTATTTAATACTTTGTGACCTTTATGTATACCATATATACTTTAAGTATGCAATGTTGTGTTGATCATCTCAAACACAGCCTTCTTAATGTTCACATAAAATATTGACAACCCTTTACTGAAAACTGTTAAAACTTAAAACGTACTGAAAATTGTTAAAACTTAAAATGTTGAAAAAGGAAACTGTTAAGACTTGAAACGTTAGAGACGAAAACTGTTAAAAGTTGAAACGTTAAGGACAAAAATTGTTAATTATAAACTAAAACTGTTAATCAAGAAAACTGCCCTATATTCTTTAACATAAATGTTAAATGAGTGTTGTTCACAACTTGACATGGGAAATTTACACGAGCACAAGATCACATGACATATGAATCCAAACACATCACATGTTAACATGAATCCAAAATCAGGTCAAGCACAGAAATTCAAACACAACACACGTATTCACATGTATAAAGATTTTTGCATGTTAAAATTAAAATATCAATATACAACAAAAATACGAACATGTACACATGAGTTACCTTGATGCTAATTGATCTTCTAGCTAGTAAACATTCAGATACATTAACCTGTCTAACTAACAAGAGTTTGCGAGTATATTGGGATATTTACAAGCTTTAACACGTTTAAATCAACCAAAAACAAATCCAAACCCATTTAGAGTGAACACAAACCTGCTAATTACCTATTAGGTCTGCATCGTGTTAGAAATTTATACCTCTTTTGGAAAATAGATATAAGTTTTAATAAATCAGACGGCCTAAAGAATTTTTTTAGTTTGTGCAAGGAATTCATCAAAATAAACACACCATTAATTTTTCACAATATTCATAACGCTTTGTAGAGCATAAAGTTCAAAATATATCCAGGTTAACATGTTAAATAAACGCGAGTGGCTTTAATTTTTGTTAAAACTTAGACGTTTCGGATTGATGACATCAATCCGAATAGCCATTATTTGGCCATCTTGTTCTTCGGTCCAAGTAATCGCATCCCTTTCTAGTAGTTTGCTTATCTGCATAATTACAAAATTAATATCACAATAATTTAGTATTTACGTGACAAAAAAAAAGTCTCATTTTACGCCACCAACTCACCTTTATACATGTAGAAAAATATGCAGATATGTTCTACATATTTCATCTGATTGTTTTTTCTACTAAAATGACATTTCATTTCCTCTCACATCATATAATAAACATTTAAAAAATGGGAATCGATTCTTACAAGACGTTTACGAGCGTTCGGTTTGTTTTTATCGTTGTTGGTTCCCACCATGACTTTCATGTAGCGGATGGCTGCAAAATACCCCCAAACAGATAGTTTAAGTTTTATGAAATAATAAAAAAAGATAATAAAAAAATAACAACTTACATGGTATTCCAGACATTGATTTCAATTGAGTCTTTAATAGACGCACTGCTTCCTTTGGTTCATAGTCATTTAAATTGACAGATATTACTTCCCCCTCATCTCTACAACCAAAAACAATCAGACTAATTTTTTTTTTTCCACTAATGTTACTTAAATATGGGTAACTAATATTTAAACCCTCATACTTTATTTAATTTTTTTTTTATCAGAAAGTATTTTGATAATTAACCTGGTTTGAGTGAGTATTTTGGTAGATGTTTCGTCTGCCTCTCGAGCCTTAGCCATATAAAAGTGTCCCTTCATGGTCAAACATATTCCAAACAAATAAGAACTAAAAAATAATGGTGAGAAATGATATAAGAAAATAAAAACTGTAAATATTGGGATATGATCATTCATCTATCCCACTCAAAACATGGTATAATACCATATTTACTTAAATAAAAAATCATAATCTCAAATACAGTCATGTTATAGCTTGGGTTTAATAAAATGGGTACATATGAAATTAAATGTTAATTGATATACATTTTTTTGGTTGAATAAAGCTGATATTTGAAATTTTCAGGGGTACATAAGAAATTTATCCTTATATATTTAAGAAATACAGCGGAAAAAAAAAATTAAAATTTCTACCTGTTCGATGAGCTTATTTGAAAGCTCATGGTTACCTTTGGCATACGCATCAGCAGCCTGTCACATAAAGTATATATAAATGACCATAAAATCAATATACAACAAATTCACAAAATTAAAAACCTTAAATTGATAAAAAAAAATCCTGCTTACAGATCTATAATATTGTTTCATGGTAATCCAATGCTCATTCACAGCTTCCCTTAAGGTTTCATAATTATCCTCAACCTCTACAATTTCTGTTCATCAAACGACACACGGATAAAAATAATTATATTTTACTATCAAAAAATTCTATTAAACAACACATACGCGTTGTTCTATGTACAGCCAAAAAAGTTTTATTTACAACCAGAACTTGTGTCTCTCATCTGTTTATATATGAACATTTTTTATTAAGTAAATCTTTCATAGTTATTTTAACCCTTTAGTTGTTTTCACATATCAGTCTCCTACAAACTCTAAAAATAAAATGCACTGTTGAAATGGTTTATTTGCAATTTCTTTTTTTCAACCATAATTTTCTTTCTTTTAAATAATTCGTAAAGTAAGCTTATTGATTTGTAATCAAAACAAAAAAATTCTAAAAATTGTATATATATTTATAAAAATTTGTATAATTTATTAATTAACAAGTTATAAAAAGGTGATATTAGTAACATTTAAAGAAAATGTCACATAACATTCATAAAAAAAGCTAAATAGTTAAGTGTAAAATTTCAAACTTTTAGAAACATAATTAAATAAAACAGGTAATACGAGATAAAAACTTAAAAAAGGTGATTCTTTCATAATTTTTGAACCCTTTAGCTGGTTTTACATCAGTCACCTACAGACTCTAAAACTGACCAACTTTGACCCAGAAGCACATGAGGCGTTTTCTAGGTCGCCTTTTAAAACCAAGATTAATAAGATTAATAATAAATAATTCTTACCATCACCATTAACTTCCTTCTTTACAATTGGAGTATTTAACTCTAAAACCTTGTCTTCTAAAGGTCCAGTTACAAGACCATATTTTCTAATCCTTGGTTCTCTTTTTATCAGAGGGATTATTGTTTCGGGTTCAGAAACAATAAATAAGTTGTTCAAAACTTCTTTCTCAAGATTTGACCTGCCAAAAACAGATATTTCATATTTTGGTCAAAATGCTACAAAAAGAAAAAACCAAAAGTGGAAGTTTAATATCACCTTCTGGATGAATCACTTAATTGTAGTTTATCTTCAAACTTAATGTTCAAATCTTGATGTGTATCTGTAGACTTGTATTATAAACAATTTAAATGGCATAAGAATACAAGTTGGTAATATTGTTATAACTAAATAAATAATATTCAAGAAAAAAAATAAAAAATTATTGATAAATCTTACTGTTTGGTCAACCATGCTTGAACTAATGTCACCCAAATCCAAATTAGGTTTTGACATGTTCATCAATTTTTCCATGCTCTGCATCAGCATAATCAAATAAAATATTCATGGTGTGCTTTAATAAAAACATAGATATGTTGACTTATAAACAAAAAAGATTACATAATTAATCATTTTATTATATGCTGATAAATGGTTTTACAAATAGTATTAACAAATGGTTAACATACTTATTCTGTGGAGTTCTGATATTTTAAAGAGAATTAATTCACTGCAAACAAAATGAAATACATGGAATAAAATAGAAAACTTGCCTCTTGGACATCATAACCGCAACCACCTGAAATATTAAAATGCATAGATTTATAAGTCAATAAAGCTTATTCTCAAAACATTAAAAAGACATTCAAGAAATTATAATCATTCCACCATAAGTATAACATATTCACATGTGATTATTAACCCATAATGTAGGAAAATAAAAAATGATTAAGTTCTTACCAAGAACTTCTCTGATAACTTTAATATCTAACTTGAAACCGTCTCCAAGCATTTGAAGCAAAAACATTTCAAGATCTTTCATCATAGTTTCAGTTGGTGCATTGTTAACCAGTTTTGGTTTCTCAACCCATATTTGGGATACTGGAAACTCATTCGACATCAATTTAACCGGCTTTGTAGTTTCATAGTTTTTTTTAGGTTTAGCCCTAAACCTCCCGTAATCAGCACCTATTACACTGGATACAGTCCCAATTGATGCAGATGTTCTTTGTTTAATCCTAACCGTTGCAGGTTCGTTAGTTGAAATTCTTGATCTTGCATAATTAGCACCATTTACACCAGTAACTGTACCAACTGTTACACCAACTGATGATGAATGAGTCCTATTTAAATCATCTGTTAATATGTGTTTATCATTGCTGGAAGAACTTCCCAGCATATTATATAGCATTTCACTCGCTTTATTTAAATCGTATCCCGATTCGCAATATGCAGACGCCATGTCTTCAGGAGATATCATTGAACCGAAAGCTTCAAAAAGAAACTCCAAGTTCTTATCATCAGCATCAGAAAGATTTATGTTGGAAGATGGTTCTTTAATTAGCGTCCTTTAAAACAGAAACAAGAGATAATCAGCATCATCAACAGTTAGCATAAGAATACCTTCAAAAATTCCTATTTGAATATGATAACTTTAAGAGTAGAAAACTTAAAATTCCTACTTCAAAATTACACATTCGAGCAATGATAAGGTTGTTGACATCTAAAACATAAAGTTGGAATGCACATGAAAGCGTTGCTTCTGTATCGCATTCTGATACACATAAAACACTCTATGATGGAAAGGATAGATAATTTAATAAACTGATTGAACCCTATTTTCTGATCATCTATTGATTTAATCGAAACCTTACCAGATTAAACAAAACAAACAGTAAGTCAGTAACAGATAACCTATTATAGCCGCGAGAATCGTATTTAAGATCATCTAATCTAGGGCGAAATCAGTATGTTTGCAAGTGAATGTACACAAGTATTAACAGTTTTAAGCAACTAAAAACTATCAGCGATGCATAAAACAGGTACGATGGACAGAATTACAAACTAAATACGTTGGATCTACATACATCGAGTTAAAAATAGTGTAGACGTTCGCTGATTTGTTTCTTTTCGGTAATAAATCGTTGTTTTGTTGAAGAGCGAATGATGATGCAAACTTAGAAGAACAGGAACGAATCAGTAGATTATCGTCGTTGTTTGTTTTGATTTATGAAGAAGGAAGCACTCTCCTTCCCTGAGAAGTTTCCCTGAGAACAGAAGGTGATCAAGTTTGAAGAAATGGGTCACTGCCAATTTATAGGATTTTTTCCCAATTAGGGCAATTGTTTGATCAAATGTCAAATATGGTAGAAATATGTTTTTGCTATAAATTTAACTTGATTATCACCACTTAAGAACTTTTAGAAGAGATTTTAAGATATATTTGTAAGTATTTTTAGAGAGAATGAGAAGAAATGTATAACTCATATAAGTGTATAAAAGAGGTGCATTTTACTCTTTACATTAAGGGGGTATTTATACTACAAAATTTACACTATTAGGAAGACAAGAAGACA
>WOUH02000006.1:2159123-2172461 GCA_009936405.2 Stevia rebaudiana | reverse complement strand
ATCACTATTATCACTATTATTATCACTATTATTATCACTATTATCACTATCATTATCACTATTATTATCACTATTATTATCACTATTATTATTATTATTATTATCACTATTATTATCACTATTATTATTATTATTATTATCACTATTATTATTATTACTATTATTATTATTATTATTATTATTATTATTATTATTATTATTATTATTATTATTATTATTTTTTAATTTTTTTACGGTGACTAGTATTACAAACTTGGATGATGAGAATATACCATTGAGTCATTGACCAATGTCCCAATGTTGGGGTCGGGTTAAACCATTCTCATTATGTACAAAACTTTTAATTTATATCTTTTCTCACCATTTATTTACTAGGTTCATAGACTAAAAACAAGAAGGAACTTTTATGGGGTGGATCGGTCGAGAAAACAAATATTGATTGGGTGTGTTGGAATAAAATTACACTACACAAAGATAAAAGAGGTCTTGGAGTCGGCTCACTAAGAGACATTAATTTGTGTCTCTTGGCAAAGTGGTGGTGGAGGTACAAAGTATAGCCAGATAATCTATAGAGAAGAGTAATTGAAGGAATACTTGACATCCCTAAATTTGGAAATGTCGTTCCAACTAAGAGGACCTATGCGGGTGTCACAAAATAGATGTGGCACTACACGAGAAATGGGTTAACTTAAACTATGTTAGTGGCGCAGTTGGGAGAGGGTTGGCCATAAGATTCTGGTTTGATTGGTGGCTTGGCGAACTCCCTCTATGCTTCAAACTGTCGAATCTATTTCGGTTGGAATCCAAGGAATGCAGATTCATGGACGTGTCAATATCCAAAACTCGGAAGTGGTACTCAACTGGAGCTGGACAAGGGAGCTTAGGGGATCAGCCGAAATTAAGGCTAGAAACATCCCTTATTCCAAACGTGGTCTTTAGGGAGGGGGTTAATCGTTGGAAATGGTTGGGCTCCAAGGACGGCATGTTCACAATTAAATCCTTGAAAGAATGATTAATATTGGCAAAGTATCTCCAACCGGTTTTTTTTACTAAACTGGAGTGAATGGGTCCCACTGAAAACATACTAGTATCGAAGGCCGGACTAGGACGGCTTCCTACAAGGGACAGTCTCTTCCGCCGGAGTATTCAAGTCAACACTAGCCATTGTATCATGTGGAATATGACGGAGGAATCTGCTACTCATCTCTTTACGAGATGTTTCATGTCAAATACAAATGACAGGTGGTTTCGCCATGGTGTAAGATTGCTCAGTTTTACGTGTTTGATGTCAGAGATCTCTTACTCATCCATAAAAACCTCCCAGTTAGCAATGGGAAAAAGCAACTGATACATTCCATAATTATAGTTGCTTGTTAATGCATTTGAAAAATGAGGAACGAAGCGATTTCTATGGGGTCAGACTGAACATAGCTAAATTGGTGAAAGAAGTCAAGCTTCTTAGTTTTCAATAGATCAAGGCTTGAGCAAAGTTAGATAATCTAAAATAGGAAGATCACAGAAATTTTACTTTTGTAATTTAGTCTTGTATTGGTGTTATCTCTGTCTAGTTCCTTGCTAGATTAGAGTTTTTAGTTATTAATAAAATCCCCACCGATAAAAAAAAAAACTTAAACATAAGAACAAAAAATGTATGGTGTTGCTTGACCCTAACATGTATAAGAATTCAGAAAAAAAAAAAAAAAAAAAGGAATCGAGGTATTAACATTATCTTTCATAAACATTATTGTAATCTGAACAAATTCCAAATCAAATTTATCAAATGGTCATATTCAAGTTACTCACCATATTTGTGTTTGACCAATGAACTAACAATCGTAAGAACAAAACTCGAAATTCTAGCACAGAATACGAGTGTTTTAAACATACAAGAATCAACTGTAATCTAACTTCCACCAAAACTTCAACATATGATTTCTAAATAATGAAGAATTCTTTCACTGAGGTTTTTCAATTTCTTTGACAGAATCCAAACAGAATATCCTTTTTAGCATCCATTTGAAAGAGACATAAAATCTTTGGCTGCTATGTTAGATGGACACGCGTATTAAGATACGATAAAAACGCGATCTAAAAGTTTTCCTTGAACCAATTTACAGCTCCTTTTACAACAGACCTGCAGTTTGAAATAAGCATATTAACCGTCACATAAAGATTCAAACCATCAATTTTTTGGAGCCTAAAAACATCAAACAAAAGAATTTTGCCGGTAAAAAGAAAAAAATTAAAATAAATAAAGAAAAATACCCTGCAAAGTCTGTTAGCTTCTTCAATGGGTCATCTTGATCTTCTGAACTGTTACTTTCCTCAGTCACTGGTTCGACCTGAGTTTCTGTTATTTTAGCTGCACAAAATAAATAAAAAATAAAAAAACGTTTAATTCCCAGAATCATGCGACTCTTGAAATATACGAAATTAACTGCCTTTTGTTAAGAACATGTGTTTTTGTTCAAGACAACCATAAATATCATAAAAATAATTTCAAAGCACAGATTTTTAAATAGTTATGAACTGCTTAATAAAATATGAAATAAAAAGAAATTGGGAAAACGGAAATGAAAATTATATAAAATTTACCGGTTTGCTGAGCATTAGGTCGAGAGCGTGTACGGGTGGATGAGGGGTTATTTAGAGAAGCGAGTTCTTCTAGAAGCTCACGTTCTTGACCACTATTGATAGAAACATAAAATATTATTGACAATGTGAGCTAACAGTTTGACTTTTTGACCAAAACATACCTGATTCGTTTTGGTATAGTAACTTTAACAGTGAATAAATGATCCCCGCGAATGTTAGGCCGGTTTAATTTTGGAGCACCTTTTTTTGCCAAAACAAGAATATCACCGGGTTGAGTTCCAGCAGGGATTTGAAGTTCAGTCATCCCCTCAACTGTTTTCACCTGTTACAAACACATTATTTTAGTACAAAAAAATAAAGACAAATTGGATTTTAATAATCCCAACTTTGACCTATTAGCTTGTAATAATCCCAACTCAGGAAATTGTTACCAACAGTCCCAACTTTCATATCATTTACTAATGGCAATCCCTAATTAGTAGAAGCTGACTTTGTCAGCATATTGCTGACGTGGCAGAATACCACGTCAGTAAATTCTTGTCATGTCAGCATGCCACATCAGCAAATCTTGCCATGTCAGCATGCCGCGTCAGCAAATCTTGCCATGTCAGCATGCCGCGTCAGAAAATCTTGTCATGTCAATATGCCACGTCAGCAAATCTTGTCACGTCAACAATATGCTAAAAGAGTTAGGTCCTGTTAGCGGGGGACTGTCACGGGTAAGTGATATAAAAGTTGGGGCTTGTGGTAACAATTTCCTGAGTTGGGATTATTACAGGTCAAAGTTGAGATTATTAAAATCCAATTTGCCAATTAACTAATTTAATAAATAAATAATTAATTACCTTGGCAACAGTCCCCAAAATAGCATCAAGATAAGAAACCGAGATGGATGAAAGAAGATTGATTCCGTCTCTTTGGATCTCAGGAATTTCTTCAACATTAAGGTAGACATAAAGATCTCCAGGTGGACCTCTGATAAAAATGTCAAATTTAAAAAAAAAGATTAATAAAATTATTAAAAAAAAAAGACAAAAATACCCTTTTGGACCAGCATCGCCTTCACCAGTAACTCTGAGGATACTTCCTTTGCTGACTCCAGGTGGAATTTTGACTTTAATATCTTTTTTCACGCGTATTCGACCTTCACCAGAACACTTTCTGCAATATTCAGATATCATCTCACCGTTTCCGTTACAATTTGGGCAAACAGAAACCTACATATTAATCAATCATATTATTTGATCATGTTTTCCAGATTAATAAACAAAAATGTGAAACGATTAGTAATTAATTACCTGTGAGAACATACCAAAAGGTGTTTGTTCTGTTCTCATAACTTGACCTCTGCCACCGCACGTTGAGCATATTCTCATTTTGGACCCCACTTTTGCTCCAGTTCCAGTGCACGCGTCACACGTTTCGAGATGCGATAATTCAAATTCTTTTTCAGTCCCAAATATTGCTGCTGAAAACTCTAATGTCATATCATATCTGCAAATACGTCAATTTTCTCAATCTGGTTTTATAGATAGATAAACGAGTTAACCACACAGATGCTCCATGTGATTTGCGAAACATAACAGTTTTTGGTGTTAACTTTTCCGAAAATGACCAAAATACCCTTTGAGTATACGAATAGTCAAAGGGTATTTTGGTCATTTAACACTAATTTAAAGGAAAGGTCAACAGAAGTTTGACTTTTTGAGTATAGGAATATTCAAAGGGTGTTTTGGTCATTTCACACTAATTTAATGGAAGGGTCAACAGAAGTTCAACTTTTTGAGTATACGAATAGTCAAAGTGTATTTTGGTCATTTAACACTAATTTAACCGAAAGGTTAACAGAAGTTCGACTTTTTAAGTATACAAATAGTCAAAGGGTATTTTGGTCATTTCACACTAATTTAACGCAAAAGGTTAACGGAAGTTTGACTTTTTGAGTATACGAATATTCAAAGGGTATTTTGGTCATTTCAAACTAATTTAACGGAAAGGTAGACGGAAGGTGGCCTGTAATACCATACTCGTTACAAAACTGAAAGCAGGATACCCAAACCTGTTACTTTCCGCAAACCACAGGGACCATATGTGTAAATAAATATAATAACTAACCGAATATCTTCGCCTTTAATAACAGTAGTGGCACGACGACCTCCAAATCCAGTCGGATCACCGCCAGCAAATCCTCCCATACTTGTTCCAAAAAAGGTCTCAAATAGATCAAATGGATTCGTCTATGAAAAAATAAAAAAAAAAAGAAGAATAATCAACAAAATAGAAGAATTTATTCTCTAAAAAAATAAAATAAATAATCATGGGTAGTACCGCATAAGCACTCGATTGTCCACCTACTGTGCTTTTAACACCATCTTCACCATACCGATCATACATTGCTCTTTTCTTGTCATCTGACAGAACCTGTAACACGATTCATTTATAAAATTAACAAGACAATAATAAAAATTTATTAATTTACTAAAATACTAAACATACCTCATATGCAGCACTGATCTCCTTAAACTTTTCAGTAGCTCCAGGTTGTTTATTGACATCTGGATGATACTAAAAAAAAAGAGAAATATTTGCAATTCAGGAGTAATGTAAAGGTAGTAATAAGTTCACTTGTCTAATTATGAAACTAAAAAGAATAATTGAAGTATAACTGGTTAAAATGCAAGCAACATAAGTGACATTTCATCAGATTCAGATGTAAGAATATCACAAAGAAATGCAGATAATATGAAGAGAATTGACTTAACATAATGCATCGCCTCAACAATTCCAGGATTAATCTTGAGGTTAATTTGAAACAAAATGTAATTAGAATGTTGAACTGGCTACTTATTTATGAGAAACAATTAGCGAAAAACAGATTAAAATGATGCAAGATATTATTTATTAACGGTATAAAACTAAGAAGATGTTTGTCACAAGATACTGATCCGCAGAAATGTAATTTCCATTTTTTAATGATGTGTAAAGCTACAAGTCACAAACTTGGATTTGCATGTTAAAGACTGTTTTTACATGGAGATCTAAATGAAAACATTTTCATGAGTCAATTTTAAAAGCTTTGAAAGTACCTACCAAATGGTTAGATAGATTTGATATATGCATCATGCATGATTAACCAATGATAGTTTTGTAAGTGGTTTACCACTACTGAAGCAGATATGTTCCTAAATCAAGTGATCAATTGCAATTAGAAGAATGATATAGTGCTTGAATCTTCAATAAACTTATGATTCATTTCTTAAATCTCAGTGTGTGTTTGATTAGTAAACACTCAATTCCAAAAGTAGCAAATGAATTCATATAAAAATCAATTCAATAAACCAATATCCCTAATAATAACAGGAACCCTAATACCTGACGAGCTAATTTCCGATATGCGGCTTTAATGTCTTTGCCGGTGGCAGATTTAGGAACTCCAAGGGTAGAGTAATAATCCGCCGCCGCGAACACGAGAAACCCTCCACATCGCTTGCCGTGTAACTTCTTGCTGAATTGTGAACACGAAGAGAAAGAAACGCAACTCTTGTTATTATTGCGTGTGAACAGAAGTGTTCCACCGCCGAAGAAAGATGAAGATGAAGATGATGATGGAGATGGTGAAGGGTCTCGAATGAAGCGAAGGGGAGATGAAGGGATGAGTGCGAAAGATGTCGCCATTGTTGATTGTGGGTGAAGTTAGAAGAAGCACAGCAGGTGTTTGATGAAATGCTTCATTTGATTTGTAAGATGGTTCTTGAAGATTTTGGGTTAATTTGCAGAAAATCGAATAAGGTGGGTGGAAATGTGTAAGAAGAAGAAAAGATGTGGTTATCATCCAACGGGTATAAAAGTCCAATCAACACATGGTAAATTAATTCTTAGATGATAAGCTACTCATTAAGATGATAATTAGTAGCCGGTCTAACATTTTTTTGATGGGCTGGCTTGACTGGACAACGATGGATTGAAGGTTGGACACTCTTCTAAAAAACGTGCTCGGTAAGAGATGATGTTTTCGGTCTTGACTTATCTTTATGTCCTATCTCTTGTGACTCGAAGTCTTATCCAGCTAGTTTAAAATCCAGATACACTCCCTCGGGTGAATCACACTCAAACAATGGTGTCACTTTTTTCAATTTGGTTGAAAACAACGATTTGATACTCTCTTTCTCAAAGGTGACTAAGGTCAAAACTAAACGGAACGTCATCTGAAAATAAAAAATAGATCGAGTCCGTCGTCGTGAAGCCAAGGTATACATCATCAATGATTTGAAGAGTTGTTTTCTCCTTGGACTCTCTTCTAAAAAATGTGCCCGGTAAGAGATGACGCTTTCGGCCTTAACTTATCTTTAGGTCATATCTCTTGTGACTCAGAGTCTTATCCAGCACCGGCTCAAAATCCAGATACACTCCCGGGTGAATCACACTCAAACAATGGTGTCACTTTTCCCAATTTGGTTGAAAACGACGATTTGATGCTCCCTTTTACAAAGGTAACTAGGGTCGTCAAAACTAAACGGAACGTCATCTGAGAATCAAAAATGGATCGAGTCCCTCGTCGTGAAGCCAAGGTCTACATTGTCAATGATTTGAAGAGTTGTACGTTCTTCACCCCGTGAAAGATGTAAACGTCTTTTGTGACTTGAGTCTCTTAGGTGGTTTTCAAGATGTCTCTTAGGTGTGTCATAATTGGTTTGTGTTAGGCGGTTTTCTTTTGGTGTTTGCGTGTATTGTTTCATGTGTTGTTTTTTGTGTATTGTCTAGCATCTTGCTAGTTTATTTTGGTGAATACAACTTTTTGCCATTTAAAAAAAATAGTTTATTAATAAAAAATAAGATAGTATAAAACTTAACCCTATTTTAAAATCGATTTCCTATTGTATTTGGATCGGTTTTTGTTTGTTTTCTCCGGCCTGGTCTTCAGCTCGTTTGGGTGTTTCTAATGATAGTTATCTTTCATAAAAATAAAATAAGTAAAAAATAAAAACTAATAATAAAAAAAACCTATTGTATTTAGATCTAATAAGTAAATGCTAATTTTAATTAATCTTTCGTATTGAAAACAGGTACAAAATGCATTTTCTTCTATTTTGATATTGATCGAAAATTACGAACTCGTTTGTTTGTAATTGCAACACGTGGTTGTGTTTAAATCTTTCATTGTACATTTATGTTGAGTGGCATTTCACCATAAACCCATGCTGGGTATGACACAAGCATGTAGCAAAAGGGTAAATAATCTTGTGCGTTGCACAAATTCACTTTAGGTCTAATCTTTTAGATTTAAGGAATGGAGACAAGTCTTTCTGCATACTTGTAAATTATGAAAATTAAAGCAATTTATTTTATTTTAATATCAACCAAGACAGATAACTACATCATTATCATTTTTTGTATCACTCCTTTAATGGTCAAGTCCCATTACATACATTTTCTTGCTCATACCCACCTTCGTATATGTGACAGTATGGTTAAGCTCTTTCCAAGTGTTTATTACACATAGCCTTAAAACGCATAACACCAAACAAATTTCTTCTAATGCAATCATATCATTTAATCGAGTTTCCCATCCTTGAATCATCAATATACACCGTCACACATGACACCTTGCCAACAATCCATGTTGGTCTAGAACGGTCACTTGTAAGTATATTTTCGCATGTAATGTAACATTTCCGATTCACCTCTTGACGATAACCATCAGATTAACGATGACCTAAGATGTCTCACCAAAAGCAAGAACTCGCACTCAAGCACGTATACTTGTTTAACATTCCACTCACCCAAATTACACACTACATGTATTAAGCAAAAAAACATTCGCATACTCTATCTATCAAAACACTAGCATGTTCTATCTATTATTATACAACTAGCTCTAGCCTGTTATCTACACCAAATAAGTACATTTTTCTAACAAGGTAGAGTTAAACAAATAAGATAATTAGTTGCACAAAACTAAAAGATCTGAGCCATCTCAATCACAGATATTCTATAAACATACATTTTAATGTATACTTTGCTTTAGTAAGTTTTATGTAACCCTATTGACAAGCTAACCTCTCAAATTGCTAACATTTACCCAATTACTGAGAAAATATCACATAAATATAATCAAGTTTGTCAACTCTTCTAATTAAATCACTCAAAACTTTTTTTTATCTCTTTAAAGTTACTCAACTTTATGTTTCAATATGTTCCAATCCTATGTAATTTTTTTAAATTGTTTAAATTTTTTAAAGTTGACTGGGACAATTGAAACATAAATAAATCTTGGTTTAAAATAAATGAAAACTTTTTTCAACTAACTTGAATTTTGAGGTAGTGTTGAAAAAAAAAAAAGTTTTTAAAATAACAACAAAGTCTTGTAATTATAAAATTTAAGTGAAAGTAATAATAAATATTCATTAATTAATAACAAATATTCATATATGTTTCATTTGACTAAATCAATTGAAACAATTTAAAATTTTAGTTACTATTCTACAAAGTTACTCCGTAATATTAGAGCACAGCTCAATATATCACTTTGCCTACCGAAAATTTTAACTACTTTTTTATCAGTCCAACTCCATATGAACAATTTAGTTAGAACCATCTATTTGAGCATATACAAATGTATAAGAATGAAGCCGAGCATTGTTTAATCAAATTCAACCACGTTAACTTCCAAATTCATTAATTTTACTTTGATCAGTTTTAATTTGAATATTGAAGTAAATCATTAAAAAACATTATCGGTTATCATCAAATCATCATATTGCGTAGTCTAAGCAAAATTCAATTTTTCATTCCTAAGCATCATTTTTTGCTTTAAATAATGATCTGACTTAGTTTAATTAGTATTTATAATCCTTTTCCATACAATAGGACTACATAACCAATATTTTACCTAACCAACAAGTTTTGCTCTTCATACCGAAAGATAAAATTATCCACACAAGAATATAGAAATATTTTTAGTAATTTGTCAAAAACTCAAATGGGCTGAAGCAATAATCTATTTGTAAATTAAATGTTTGCATCAATTAATCGACGTTTTCAGTTTTAGATCCAAAATACGAAACACAAAACAGGCGAGTCTAGTCTATACCATCTAACTAGTAGTATTATATATTAGTTTAATATGAAACAAAAAATATATAAAAAAAAAAAAGACAGAAGTTTCATTTCCAAATATTAAACTGAGGTTCTTACACGTTACATTAAACAATCAAGCAGCCATTCGTCTCGTTTAGAACATATAATCTGCCTGCCATTAATCTGGCAATGTAGATCTTCTAATACAAAAATAAAAGTAAAAAATAAAAATTATAACCGAAATATATGCTGTTTACCTCTTAACATATATTTCCATCTTTATTAAAAGATATCCGGGTGAAATCTTCCAGGAATGGAGTTGTTTCCTTGAGCTTGTTTCAAATGCATTGTTAATGCATAGTTATTCACCTGCAAACATAATTTCAACTAATTTTACTCTCTATGTATTTGTAGAGATTATTATAAAACTAAACTACTATAGTCAAATTCTAAAGGTTGACCTCAAGTGTCCTCAACTGCTCTTGATATTGAGATAATAACTGTTTCAACTGATGCACTTCTACAGTCCTCTCATCATATTCTTTTTGGCGTTCGTGTTGAATCGCTACCGCGCGTTTCAGTATCGCGTTCTCGCGCAAAAGAACCTCAATTTGTTCCTTGAAGATTATATTCTCCTGTAAACAATATTACAACCAAATAAGATACTTGCAAACAAAAGACACATGTGCGCATTTGAGTGGAATCTTGCCTTGTGAAGGGTTTCAGCTGCATCACCAGCAGCGCGTTCGGTTATTGATTTCTCCAAACTTTCGAGTACTCGCATCGCACGAAGTCGAGCATCGTCTATACTAGTGGCGCTTGTCATTTGTGTGACAAACAATTCAACCCATTCTGCACCGTTTCTTGAATTGTTTTCATTACCTGGTGAGTTTTCTAAAGAAACATCTTCACTAGCACCAACCAGACCTGCGATTTTGATTGAAAAATAAACTAATAAACTACTAAAGTTTTCATTACTTGAAAAAGTTTCATCACTAAACTACTAAAGTTTGACATTGATATCATGCTAAACAAAATCAAACAAATTACCTTTGTCAATTATGGTGTTTGACTGTGCTGGTGAAACTGATGCACCGTTTACGTATCCAAGAGAAAGCTCGTTGAGACTCTTGATGGCAGAATCTAGATCGTTTCCACTCTTTTCTAGTGCTTCTTCCAGAAGCTAAAAACAAAGTTATGTCCTTTTCAATTAGAATATGCTTTAACATTGATAACAGTAATGTGTTTAGACACTAAGCTTAACATAACAAATGTGATAGTGACAATTTCATAGCAAAGTGTTAAATTGATACCTCCAATTGATCTATAATAAAAAAGATTAGATTGATTCAGATAATGTAGATGACATATATGCACCTCAAACACCACAGCAAACAAATGATAATACAACAATACCTATCAAGCATTTTTTTTAAATGATTCAGAAGTCCAGACTGCATCAGAACGACATCACACATTTAGAAGTTGGTTAATCCAGGCTTAAAGTTGATAGATCTGAATTACACAGCTGATGAATCTAGGATATTAACCTAATTATCAGTGACTAAAAGAATAAACACAACAACTTACAGGACACTGATTAAAGATTTACAGCAAAAGCCAGATATCAAGCCATCATCAATTCTATCCA
This sequence comes from Stevia rebaudiana, assembly GCA_009936405.2. Taxonomy (NCBI): domain Eukaryota; kingdom Viridiplantae; phylum Streptophyta; class Magnoliopsida; order Asterales; family Asteraceae; genus Stevia; species Stevia rebaudiana. The sequence goes on along the minus strand of WOUH02000006.1, from coordinate 2,161,138 downwards.
AGAATAATTTTGCTGGTTTCGAATTATGTTAACATTTCAATCGATCTATTGATTATCACTGGTAATGAACTGACTGTACAGCATCACGACAATCAGAAGCAAAAACAAACAAACAAAAGTGCAGAAATGAGTAATTGCACACGTTAAATTATATATACAAACATACGATTGCGAAAGGTTAAGAAACCCTACCTTCTTGTCCATGGCAGGGAAAATCGATCGGAGCTTATCGACGAGCGACGGCGACGGCGGAGAACTAGCGAACGATGAGAATCTAACCGGAGAAGTGGAAGTAAAGCAACGTATTTTCTTAGAAGCCGGAGGAGATGAAGAATTTGGGGACGTTTGGAGGTCTTCGAAGAACGATCTCTTCCCACACACAATCGCAGACATTGTTTGTTCAGATCAAGCAATTTTAAGCAAACACAAACCTGCTGCCCCTAAAATCAAGAATCGATTGAATCCGATCCGATCAGAGGCCGTTCAAAAACTTCTTTACATGCGTAGATAATTAGAATTCGTATCGATTTAGGGTTAGGGTTTTGGGTGTTGATGGGGGAGCAGATGAGAATTTTGGTTTTGTTGGTGGAGGAAGGAGTGGTTTTATGGGGAATGGAATGCATTTGTTTAATATGGAAATAGCTTTTAAAATTGTAACTTTTGACGAAATGACACGTTGGATCCCTCTACTTTGTCAACTTTTCTTCTTTTTTACAGCAGCAGATTATGGGTACAAATCATAAAAGTAGTTGGTGTAATTTTAGTTCTCATCTACATCTCCTACCTATTTTAGGGAAAAACAACTCTTCCTCATATTTGGGATAGATCCAAATTTTTTTAGGTGATTGATAATGAGTGTAGGAGAGATAAATAAGTAATAATATATGAATAAAGAAATGTTCTTTAGTTGGAATAAAAATAGAAATGAGGAACTTGTTGTATGAGATTTTTATAAAACAAAGAATTAATCTATGGAGGCAGTGAATTTTTATACATTAGGCCGGGTGTAATACTTCACACCTCTCATGGTGATCACCTCATTCACATCATATTTGTAGGTGAAAGTTCTCTTCACGTCGTGATCACACTCATGATGGTGTATTGCGTCACCCATTACACCCCCACCGGCACATATCAACTTTTAATCTTATCTTAAACGGTTTTTAAGCATGCATTAACAACATTTAATATGAAACATGTTAACACCCAAACATATTTGCGTTATTAGTTAAGAATGTTTCTCACTTTGCTCTCATTCTGTACTTATTAATTTACCATAGTTATGAACAGTAGAAATATGTACAAGAGTCTCAAAGCAGGTAGTACAAGTCTTTGTTGCATGTATGCATTTGACATCTATTGTGTTCCACGTCTAGCTCTGATGGAGACGCGTGTTTTAGGCTCTGCATTGCCAATTGCTGATGTGCGCGTTGACACCTCCTTGGCACCTTCACACAACATTCTCTTCCGTTTACAGAGATTGAAAGAAATTGGGAGAAAAAAAAGTACATAGAAAGAGAGGGAGATTTCGAGAGAGAGGACACACCACCGGTTCTTCGACAATGATAGCGGTGTCCATGTCGGTGCACGGTGGTCAACACGAGAAAGTAATTCATCTGCTCCCGATCTCAACCAATGTTTGAGTTTTTTTCTGTGCATAATTTTTTGTTTCAATCGACAACAACAGACTGGATCCCGTCACACAAATGAAATTATGATCGTTTGGTATGTGATTAGATTGATTAGGTTTTTGTTTCCCTAGGTTTATTAGCGGGTTCAATTTCATCTTCGTTTTGCAGGACTTTGGTAACCAATCGCCGCAAACGTGGGCTCTTCTTCATGTTTGTGCGTTCTTGAGGATGAGTCTTTAAACTCGGTTTGGTATGTGATTAAATTGATCAGGTTTTTGTTTCCCTAGGTTTATTAGCGGGTTCAATTTCATCTTCGTTTTGCAGGGCAGGCCTTTGGTAACCAATCGCCGCAAATGTGGGCTCTTCTTCATGTTTGTGCGTTCT
>WOUH02000006.1:2123684-2134203 GCA_009936405.2 Stevia rebaudiana | reverse complement strand
GTCAACAACATCTGCCATAAAGCATTCTTCATTGACAAGGGAATTAGATGCATTTGAAAAGACATTTAATCTTAACTCTCTGTTCCCAAAGGTCATATCCATTTAATCAGATGTTGCCAAAAAGGGGCGACCCAAGATAACAGTGTGTTGCTTAGTCGGATCAGTGGATGCATAATCAAGAACCAGAAAGTCAACAGGGTAATAAAAATCTTCCACCTTAACAATCACATCTGAAACAATCCCCCTAGGAAGCTTAGTAGTCAAATCGGCTAACACCACTGTGGTATCGGCGCGACGAAGAGGACCAAAGTCATATTGGTCATAAAGGCTTCCCGGGAGGATGCTTACACTTGCCCCAAGATCCAATAATGCCCGTGGAATTTTAAAGTCACCAACTTGAACGGGCATTAAGGGCGTTCATGGATCTTGTAACTTGGGTGGAAGGGTACCCGACAAAACAGCACTCACATTTTCAGTTAAATCAAGGTGTTTTGGAAACTTGTGATTCCGTTTTTGGGTACACATTTCTTTCAAATATTTAGCATAAGCCGGAATTTGTTTGATTGCATCAATTAAGGGAAGATTAATTTTTACTTGTTTGAAAACTTCCCACATCTCATCTTGTTGTGGGCCCCTTTTTTTAGAAACTGGAAGTTTGGTTGGCTCAACTAAAGCTTTGGGAAAAGGAATGGTATTAGCCTCCATATCCTTCTCCTTAGCCTTGGGAGTTTCTTTGTTCAAAACCGATTTTGGTAGTTCATTAAAAGTTACTTTCTTTACTGGTTTTATTATTTCAGTTTCTAACTCATCATCATCACTAAAAACATCCTCCACCACTCCTTCTACAAATTGTGGTTGAGGACCCACTTTATTATCATAAACTTTCCCATTTCTCAAAATACTTACCTGATGGAGTTGTGCAGTCTGAGAAGGTTTTGAACTGCTCGATTGATGTTGTGGGTTGATCTTTGTATCACTTGGCAGCTTTCCTTTATCCTTTCTGATGTTGGCCACTTCTTCTGCTAGTTGACCTACTTGCTTGCTCAAAGCTTCATGAGATTTATCGCGTACTTGATTGTCTTGCTTGATCTCCTTAGTCTCCTTCTTGATTTCCTTCAAGATATCCATTAATTCTTTTAGGGAAGGATCTGAACTGGCCGAGGATCCACTTTGGTCATAATTTTGGTAGCTCCTTTGATATCCTCGATTATTACCACCTTGGTTGTATCCTTGGTTGTAGTTGGATTGCCTTGCTGGGTATTGTTGCTCTCTTTGGTTAGGTACCTGAAAATTAGGATTAGACTGGTTAGAAGCATTACCATAATTAAAATTAGGATGATTCCTTAAACCTGGGTGATATGTATTGGAGTTCATATCAAACTATTTAACCTCTTCACTCCTTCCACCTTGCACTTGACAATCCATAAGTACATGACCTAACTCACCACATCCTTCACAAACCTGATAAACCTTTGCCTCGTGTGCACTTTTACCATTTGTAGTCTTCAAACTAGCCAACTGCCTTGTTAGAGCTTGATTCTCCCTCTCTAAGTTCTCCATTCGATCTTTTTCATCATTTGTGCTTGTTGATTTCACCACCACATGTTTCTTCCTTCGGTTGGATTGAGCTTGACGCTTTGAATTCCCTTCCATAGTCTCCAAGTACGCCCAATCCATCGCAACTGGATTTGACAAGAATGTCCCACCAGAAGTTGAGTTAATATCACGAATGTCTTCTGTTGAGAGACCATCATAAAAATCATTAATCAACTCCCATTGTGAAATTCCATGACGAGGGCAGTTTCTTAACAGTTGATTGAATCTTTTGAATGCTTCATGAAATAATTCCCCAGATTGTTGCTGAAAAGATCAAATGGCAGTCCGAGCATCACTTGTCCTTTGAGGAGTATAATATTCATCCAGAAACTGTTGTTGCATATCCTCCCAAGTGAAAATGCTCCCCGATGATAATGATAGAAACCACTATTTAGCTTTATCCTTCAAAGTAAACTGAAATAACACAAGTTTAACATGATCCGATGAAAATCCTTGACCTCCAATAGTGCTACACATAGACTCAAACTTGTGGATGTGCAAATACGGCTCCTCGGTCGCAGTTCCATGAAAACGAGGCAACACATTCAGGGGTCGCACCTCGAATGATCTTCCGTGTACCACTGGTGTAACCATGGTTGTATAAATCGCTAGTCGTTAGTCGAGCGGTGAGGTGGGGACTAGGGATTAATCGGATTGGAATTTTATATGTAATTTTACATATTTATATGTATATATATGCAATATATATATATATATAGTCAAAATAATAATATCTTTTCTTATAAATCAAATATTTTGACTAATTATGATGGATTTTAACCAATTTTGACTCATTTTGACCGTGTTTTCATGATTTTGACCGATTTTACTTAATTTTGACCGAATTTTCCGATTTTTGGCCGATTTTGACCGATTTTCCGCCTAGCGATTAATGGTCCGATTCTTGAAAAATTCCAAGGTAATAGTCCGATTAGCGCCTCGGCGCCGATTAATCGGCCGCCTAGGCCGATTTTTACAACAGTGGGTGTAACAATCGGTGAAGAATTTACCGCAATCTGGGGTCTAAAGTGACCTTCTACCGCTTGAATTGGAGCTCGATATGGTGCTTGTAGCACACCATCACGATAGTGATCATACCCATCATCATTTGGCTGATAATTTCTTGGCATCCGTCTGTTACCTCCCAATTGCCCCGGGTGAGCATTGCCAGTTTCATTCCAGTCTTTTCTCAATTCTGCTATTCAATCAAAGAATCGATTCCTGAAAAAGCCCTATCTTCCCTGCATTGTTGACAGGTGGAGCCGGGTTGTAGTAATGGTTATACCCTTGTGCATCATGCGGGTATCGATAGTTTGGATCAAATGAATCATCATCATATCCTTGATCATTTTCATACTTTTCTTCATAACCCGCATCCTATTCTTGAACTCGGTCTACCCTCATTCAGGTTGGGTGGTCCTTGCGGTGGCCCACCTTGATGGTTGATTGGGTTATGAGGGGCTGTTGGTCTTGCTTGTGGTGGTGGCGGCTGTTGAGGTGGAATAGGTTGTTGGGGTATGTTTGGATTCGGTATAGGTAGTTGTTGGTTTAACGTGTTTAACCTTAAATGAGCACTGTGTTGACTCATTGTGGGGGTTGTTTGTTTAGAATTTTGCGTCTTTGGATGAGTAGATGATCTTCCTTTGTGAACGGATCGGTTATGTCTTGCTGTTTTCTCGATTTCTGGGTCAAAGATCAAAGGCGATTATCTTCCCGATTTTCTGGTATGCATGCAGTTGAAGAATTACCTGCACCAAAAAAAACAAGCAAAACTACGCGTAAACCTAATCAATGAATTAAAACAAGAGAAGTAAACAAAAAAAAAAGTAAAATCTTTTTGGGTTTTACTTTTTTTTTTTATTTTTCAAATTTTTTTTAATATTTTTTTTTTAATTTTTATATGAGCATATAACAAGTTATATTGAATTTAACTAAAAACTAGCACTTTGAGCGTTGATTTCCCGGCAACGTAGCTATTTTGATCAAGGTGTCAAGAGTCAATCAAAAACTAATTATAAACACTAACTTAACACTTATATTGTTTCATGGGTAAGTAGGGTATCGTATCCACAGGGAACCTTTGGAAAATGCTAGTTTGTTAACTATTTAATTAATTGTAGAAAATAAAATTGAGTTTTGTGATTTGATTATGAAACGGTTGCATTTGCAAAAGAACTTAAAACTGATTTTTAGACAATTATGAGAAAAAAGGATCGGCTCCGGGTTTCAAGTTTGTTTAGTTAAAAATTGATTAAGTTAAACTTAATGGGAGGCCATTAACGGTGACAGCGTACTTGGTAATTCGAGTGACAGTTATAGAACCGATTGTAAAGAAAATCTATTCACAAACCACCAACACAGCTATACAAAACAAGACTCAATATCAAATTGCTAATGATGTATAGAGACCAAAAACTGATGAATATTAAATCAAAGCTTTCATCACAATTAAATTGTTTAAACGAAAACCAAACAATTGAATCAAACGTAACTTAACGGGTTACGGTATTCAATCCTAAAAAACTAGGTTAAAACTTAGAATTAAATGTTACTAAATCAAACCGTTCACCCGGAGTAGATCACCGGAGCCTTGCATCTTCATAGTGATTTCTTAAAACGTTTTATCTTGAATCACAATAAATTAACTTGAACAAGTCTCTTAAAGCTTGGGAATGATACGACTGCTGTGTGAAGCTCCAATAATTCGTCCGCCCTCTTTTTTTTTTTTTTTTTTCAAAACCCTACATATTTACGAATTTATATGATTAAATCCACACAACCAAAAGTCAGTTCTTTTCTTTGTTGTTGAGACCGTAGGGAACGCTCCATGAACCATATCCTACGGCCTACTTTGTTTCTTCACTGTTTTGCTGCCAAATGAACGCAAGTTGCCTTCAAAATAAATCCAAAATTCCCACATAGGCCGTAGGCCAATCTTCACTTCTTATTAGTTTATTATTATTGCAATACAACTCAAATTAATTTAATTCCAATATTTAATTATAGCCCTCCAACTTTGAACTCATATTTTTAAAATGACTTTCCTTTGATAACACGTTATTCATCCATCTTTCTTCATATTCTAATTCAACCCCTCAACTTATTCTTTATCCTTCCAACTAAAATTCAACATGTCGTGCTTTAAGCATCTTTACCCGTTCAACCTGAAATCACAAAACAAGTACAAAGTAACTTGTTCGAGACCAAATATAGCACAAAAACATATAATTTGAACCTTATAAACACTGACTTTTAACACCCGATCAGTCGCACAAGGTTTGGGAGCCTTCCCGCGCGGGACAAAATAGTTGGGAGGACCGATTTCAGCTTTCTGGAATGGGGCGGTACGCGCTGCCTGACACTGCCGTTTTGTGCGTACCGCGGCCGTGTAGGTTTTCTGAAGTGGGTCACGCGGCATCCACGCGGCCGTTTCGCGCGTCTTTTGTCGTGTGTTCGTTCTTCGTCCGTTTTAGCTCGTTATCGCTCCTATAGTTCCTGAACACCTACATTTCAACACAGAACTAAATAATATACAATATCTAACAAAAACTATAATAAAGTACATAAAATATAGTACAAAATACAAAGGAAAATGCGTGTGTTTTGCAACACACCAGCGACGCGCCTTGGTTAAGCCTAACAGAAGGTTATGAAAATTTGTCTTTTGGTCTAGAAAATTGGCCATCTTCTCCGCTACGGTTCTCTCACTCACAAAGTCGGATCGACCTGAAACTTTAGATTCCGCTACATGAATGTGTCTAGTTTCTAGAAACGTAAGACTTGTGCGACGGTTATTCGGTTTTGACACGAAAATGAATCGAAACACAAACTGATGCATAACGAAAGACTCATGATACAAAACTCTACAATCGGGAGTTCCACCCGACACTTTACCACTCAAGAATGTCTAGGAGTGTGATACGGGGCTTCCCTACCCAATTACCTTCGATTTGCCTCGTCGTCCCCACATTTTGCCTTGCCTAATCGCGTACGAATCTCGTGCCGCTCGGCATCATACTCGCCATCAACTTCCACCTTCTTGACTACAACTTTCTTAGACTTGACAGCTCCAAAAGACATTGTTTCATTGTTTATGTTCAGAGTGATCGTTCCCGCAAATCAATCTATGTTTGCCTTTGCGGTTCGAAGAAACTGATGTCCTAGAATAATCGGGACTTAGTTATCCGTCTCAATTTGGACAAGCACGTTTTCCACAATCCCGCGTGGATATTGAGTAGAACGATCTGCCATCGTAATTCACATTTGCGTCGGCTTTGGATCACCTAATCCCAATGTTTTATAAAGTAAATATGGCATAAGGTTGATGCTAGCCCCAAGATCCACGAGTGCGTTTGAAACAGAAGAGCTGCCAACTTTGCAAGGAAGAATGAAGAAACCGGGGTCATCCAGTTTCTCGGGCAGCTTGTTCTGAACCATGGCAGAACATTTAGAGTTCAAATTCACCTTGAGATATGACTCCAACTTTTGCTTGCTAGATAGCAAGCTCTTCAATTATTTGACATACTTAGCATTATGTTGGAGTCCCTCAACAAACGGAAGGTTCACCTTTAAGTGTCTGAACAGGTCAAGGAGCTTGGTGAACTGTTCCGCTTCTCGGTTGCGGTTAAGTCTATCATGATAAGGAGGTTTTGTCTTAGAACTGGCAACCGGTGACTTCCCCTTTTTGGGAATTGCTTCACTCACACTTTCATCACTCACCTTCTCACTAACTCGTGGTATAACCTTCTCGGGTGGCTTCTCACAGATTATCTCTTCATCAACGACTTCCTCATCCCCCTAAAAAATCAAGGCAAGTGGTGGTGCAAGTTGGTGCCCGCTTTGACATGATGATTGTAGAATGGTGGTTTCGGATTGTTGACGGTGTCGCTAGGAAGACCACCGGGAGGACGCTCGTTTATCTTCGATGCCAAGTCATGAAATTTGGTCTCGAGGTTTTTAAGAGTTGCCTGTTGACCATTGAACTTAAGATTTCGCTCTTTTTGATCGGCTTGTATCTGAGGATGATTTGCGTAAGAGTCGCCAATTGAGTAGCAACGTCCGAATTGGGGTTAGAATTATAAGGGGGAGGATTAGAAGAAGAAGATGTAGCGGGTTGGTTCTGATCATCTGAAGAGTTAGGAAAAAGGCTTTGCATTTGTTGATAACCGCTCTGATTCCCGCTACGCCAATTTTAGCTTTGATTGGCGCCCGAGTTAGAAATTCTCCAACCGATGTTAATGGAATCTAGCTGCTCCTGGGAGGTGACGGGACAATCTGCGGTTTCGTGCCCTCCACGACAGATCTCGCAACGGTTTAACTTAAGCTTCATCTCTTTCACATCCTTCGCCAAGGCCTCGATGGTCGACACCAAACCACTATCAGAATTAACGTGATAAACACCCCTAGAAGTAGAAGAAGGAGGAGTGTTAGTGGTTCTAGGATTTGAATTCCTAGTGTTTTGGACCTAGGAAAGTAGTTGAAGAGCTCCTTGCATTCATCGACGGTCTTCATCTCCATAATGTGACCTCGAACTGCGGTGTTGAAGGTTCGTTTCATTGCGGGAGTGAGACCACTATAGAATTTCTCCACCAAATCCCAATCATCCATACTGTCACGAGGACAAGATATTAGGAGGCTGTTGAAGCGCTCCCTTGTGACGTGATATGCCTCATCGTCCTCCATGCGAAAAGAGTGGATCTGATCGCGTGCACGTGTGGCACGGTAGGGAGGATAGAACTTGGCTAGAAAGGATTCGCGCATCTCCGTCCTGTTATGAATGGATTTTGGTTTGAGATTATCAAACCAAGAGGAGGCGCGTCCATAAAGAGAGAACGGGAAGAGTTGGAGACAAATTGAGTCTAAGTCTTGACCCTGCAAATTAAATGTGCGTTAGATTCACGCGAATTTAGAGACCTGGCCCGGTGCATCCTCATCGTTCAGACTGTGGAACTGTGTAGCATTAGAGATCGCGTTCATGACATATGATGGGAATTGCCAAGGGTTGGCATTGTCGCCAAAAGCAACATTAGTGACCGGATTGTGGACCATTGGTGGCGAGCTGGTGGATGGTGCGACGTGCTGGTCGATAGCTCATGGAAGTAGTAGATGTAGAAGAAGAAAAAGGAGAGGGGAGTGAAGAATCAGAATCAGAAGAGGAAGAAGAAAGAGGTAAGAAAGAAACGAGAGCAGATGTCCTCACCCTCGAGAGCGAGTCTCTTAGGCGGGAGTGGAGGTATTGTTCGGGTTCTTCAAATAATTCAAACAGGGGGGGATTTAGAAGATCGGGTGTGGGACATTCATCAGTGAGAAATTAAAAAAGAAGTAAACAATTAAAACTAACTAAGCAAACAAACAAACAAAATCCCTAAGTGCCTATGTCAATCCCCGGCAGCGGCGCCAAAAACTTGATGTGTGTCATCATGGTTTGCAATCAATCAAGAATTAAATTTATAAGAAACGATCAAACAACACACATAAATGGCAAGTGTACCGGTCGTATCGTAGTGTGAAGTGTAAGACCGACTATCTTCCAAGGACTTACGGACAAAACCTCTAAACACTCAGGAAATCAAGAAAGGTCATCCAACTTAATCAATTCTAAGTTCAAAATGGTCGATTCACTCAAAACAGTCAAAAGTTAAAATAAGTCAACAAAGCAAGCAAGTAGAAAATGTCAAACAAGATGAGAAAAGATAGTTACCTAGGCTAGTATCATGCAGTCAAATAATTTATAATGATTCAATGGACTAAAAAATTAGGATCTGGTTTCTTATGATTAGTTAATTAATGTCGTATGTCAATTAAGTGAAATTATCCTCTTGACCTAGATCACTCAAACCAAGACACTTATCAATTAACTTATTAGCACCCTAAATCAGTGGACTAGGTTTCCTCTCGGCCTAACCTATCCCGTAGTTAAGTATCCTGCACGTGGTTTTCCTCAGTGGAATAGGTTTCCTTTCAATGGCTAATTACTAGTTCAATTAACTTGGGCTATCCTCTTGGTCTACCCAAATTACCCAAACCAACAGTTAGACAATCTAATCCTATACCCTCTCGGTCTCAAGAACACAAAGACAATTTAAATCTCACTTTAGACAAGACATCAACCTACCTAATCTAGACCTAGACTTGAATTAGTAATCAATTACTGTATTTTAGCTGATTACATCAAATTAACAAGTATCATAGTTAATAACTGTATTTTAACTTATTACATCCAATTAACAAGTATCATAGTCTAAATCATCATTTACATACATGAAATCATGCAATCAACATTCACCTAGGCAACTAATCGAATTTAGCCAGGCATTGTAATCAAAATCATCATATAACTCATATAATAAACTGTCATAATCGTGCAACACGGAAAAGAAGTAGAAACAATCAAGAATTCAACAAAACAAAGTATAACTATGATCTGGACAAACCTAGTTAAGCTCCTAAACGATCCCAAGCTCCAAACTTGATCCTTCCGGCAGCTCAATCACCTTGAATCGCACAAATTTGCAATTGAAGTCGAACCTCCAAAACCTAAGAATCATCTTCTATTTATATTTTTGAAATGAGGTTGTTCTCGGTTTAGGTGCGCCCGCCCTACGCGGGGCGGCGGAGGTGATCCTTGCACGACACGCCTATACAAATTAGTCGGGTGCCGTGAAATTCTTTTCCCAGGTCGAGGCGGTACGCGCGGGGTGAAGAGCCTGGCTGCGCGACATGCGACCGGCTGGGAATCAGGATTTCTTGATTTTCTTTCGTATCTCCATCTTGTTCCTCGGGTGCTCATTCCTTGTACGTTTAAGATTCCAAACATCATTCTTAACACGAACACCTGAGAAATATGAAGAATTTAATATATGCATGAAACGTCGATAAAACTATACAAAACTATACAAATATAAATAAAAAATACTCAAATTACAACGAAGAATGCCATGTGTTTACAACACATCAGAGCTCAACCCAGATGTCACCCTGTGTTGTATAGATCCGAGAATGTTTAGATGGGCTGTTTCCTTCCGAACAGCTGGATATGCAGCCTCAACCGATGGAAGTGGATCCCACTAGAGTATCTCCCTTTTAATGGGATCGTTATTCTAGTCAAGTGCATTAAGAAATTGAAACAATTTATGGCCTGACCTAATTTTGTTGTAAGTCGCGATGACAATAGCACAAGTCATTGGATTTGGGTCTCTTCGTTCAATTTCTCCCCAGATCCCCTGCATCACAATCCAAAATTATTCTAAAGGTATGCCATTTTGCTTGAACTCACTTTCTTCGACACGGAGATCAAAAGTTTGAAGTTTATCTTTACCGCTGCTATAAGTAACCGCAAAAGCGTCCCTTAGTGTTTTTGTTGTTGAAAACTCTGTTAAGTTACTAGCAAGAGCTAGTTCAATATATTGGATAAGCCATGAAAAAATAACAATATCATCTTGTTCCCACTTATTATAATTTTCGTCGGTTAGTTCCGGTGGATCTTTGGTCAATTGATCTAAAAAGGCTTTTGATTTCCCCCTATGGCTACTCGTATCATCCGAGCCCATAGAGGGTAGTTTTGGCTTGTGAGATTTAAGCTTATTTTGAAGCGATCTGAAGGGTTTGGTTTTGAAGGCTGGGTTTGTGTTTGAATGCCATTCTTTAGAAGATTGGCAATTTGAATGGCCAAATTATTTTATGTATCAGACATGCCTTTTTCTGGTAGATGATGAGCAAGAAGGATCCTAAGATCGCAAACAATGCTCTGATACCATGTTGTCAATGATAATAGAGTAATGGTGTTAAAATATAATGTAATTTTTCTATGTACAAAGTAAGGAGCGTAAACATAATTTATATACTGAAGGCGGATCCAATACATATATGTTTTATCCTACATAACGTAGGATACAATCAGATGATGACACGTGTAGAAAGAGAA
>WOUH02000006.1:2106764-2123584 GCA_009936405.2 Stevia rebaudiana | reverse complement strand
CTGACCCGATCGGTTAGTAACACCGACCGCTGCCTGGACCGGCCGGAGGCCGGGGGCCGGGGAGCGGGGTGTTACACCGCTCAAGTTTCAGAAAGGGTAATGGACTCCCCCATGGTGTATTGGGTGGTTGCGAGTCACTGCACGCTGAACTGTGAGCGTCCCTTTTCCGATAAGCCAAAGTAAAGCCAATATAAAGAAGGGTTACCGACATGGTTCTCGGGGTGTTGACGCCGATGCGAGGCACATGCACGAGGACGTGCATGGAATGGTGGTGGGAGAATGTCACGACCAATGTTCGATGATTGTATTTGCTAGGTTTGAGCTTGAACGCTTAGGTTTGATGGCTTCTCCTATGGTCTCGATGGGAGCAGCCTCAGTTTCAAGGAAGATGTCTTACAATGGGATGATTGCATCGCCGGCGTAACACTGGTCGAGGGCTGGGGCCGCTCTCATGACGAGTCCAAGGCAGGACGAAACCAGTGAACCTAATCATAAGCGGGACGGTTTGGCTGGCCATCGGGCAACCGAGGGCGCCGCCCGCAAGTCTGAAAGATGAATTCGTGACATCGAGCTCAAGTTTGGCTCGTGCTCATCATCTAGTGTCTGAGTAGCTCTTCAATACTCGGGCTTCGCTCTTTTATTATTTATTATTTAATCATTAGTATTATAAATAATAAATATTATAAAAAATATATCTTTAGTATGGTAAATAATTATCATATAAAAACTAGATTTGTTTAGGCTTGAGAGTTTGGTCAGCTCGATAAGCGCATCTCGGATGTGTTCAAACTTATTTACTAAACAAGGTTATCTTATATATAAGAATTATAATTAATATATACATAATATCTAAATGTAAAATTAAAAAAATAATAATAAGTGAGTCAAGCCCACAGTTAGAAAACAATTCACGAGTCAAGCTAAGTGTTCAAAATATAGTAAGAAACGAGTTTGAATTAAGCTAGAGCTCTCAACTTACGTAGAAAAGGTGAAATAAAAAATAACTGGTACAAATTTCGTATTAAATATTGTAAACATTATAATATTATATAAAGAATTTTTTTTTAGATGATAAAAAAACTTAGGTTTTCTAATGTGACTAGAATTTATTGACGACCATATTTCTTCTTAATTCTTTGCTTGTTGTCTTCCATAAATTCACGATCTGAACATCATAAATGATCGATGTTGAGGTGAGTATTTTGCAGCCTTCCTTCTTACTATCAACGGGTATGACTAATCACTATACTTTCGAAGACCTATAATTGTTAGTTGTTTTGATTTCAATATGTAAGAGTATAGCACCATCTAAAATAACAAAGCTATCAAGAATACAAAACTTATAGTTTGTACATATAAGATTATAACACTATGTAAAATGTGTGGCTGTTATAGTATAATTGTTGAGTGTGGAGACTTTGGGAGTCAACGGGCCCTGATGGGCCGTAACACTCGGGTTGGGCTTTAGCTAGAAACCCTAGATCTATCTCTATATATTAACTTCATTGTACATGTAATCCTTTGAGCACCTGATAAATAAAATCTCTAGTTGCAGCACAGTGGACGTAGGTCACATCGACCGAACCACTTTAAATTTCGTGTGTCGTTTACTGCTTTCGTGTACGTGTGTTTAGTTGTGTGTGTCTGAGTAGATATAATCCTAACAATACTCACGGGTAATTCACTATTAACTATATGTTTTGTTGTTTGTAGAGCTTTGTTGATGAGGTGATGGATCTTGTAGAATTAAATCCACTAAGAGACGCGCTAGTCGGGTTGCCTGGAGTGAATGGACTCTCGACTGAACAACGAAAAAGGTTAACCATAGCGGTTGAGCTCGTGGCTAACCCATCTATAATATTCATGGATGAGCCAACATCAGGGCTAGATGCTAGAGCTGCTGCAATTGTGATGAGAACCGTTAGGAACACTGTTGACACGGGAAGAACAGTTGTGTGCACCATTCATCAACCTAGCATAGACATATTTGAAGCTTTTGACGAGGTACCTAGCTTATTATAAAGCTCGCTTCATGTAATGTTCAACTTCCAAACTTATTTATTTCATCTAAAAATATATTGTAGCTATTCTTGATGAAAAGAGGGGGCCAAGAATTATATGTAGGACCTATCGGCCGGAATTCCTGCGAGTTGATAAAGTACTTTGAGGTGAAATATCTAATCTAAGCAATAGTTTTATGTATGGTGATAATAATTAAGCTCAGTGAGGCTAAACATTAGAACCTCGTGGCCGGCTTTTATGAACCAGGATATCGACGGAATAAGTAAGATCAAAGACGGATATAACCCTGCGACATGGATGTTGGAAGTCAGTACTTCTGCTCAAGAAACGGCTCTAGGAGTCGATTTCGCTGAAATCTACAAAAATTCGCAATTATTTAGGTGGGTTTTGTTGCTTTACATTCATTTTATCATATTTATGCTCTTTGGTCTTATATATATGTATAACTTATGAAAAACCGCTTAAGATATTTTGTAAAATTGATTTATAGAAAGAAAATTAAATTAAATTAAATGAAATATCATAACTATAGTAAATGTTGTTGTAATATACTCAAACTTATATATTATCTATTTTTATAGGAGAAATAAGGCACTTATTGCTGAACTGAGCGTACCACGTCCTGGTACCAAAGACCTCTATTTCCCCACACAATACTCTCAGTCTTTCACCGTTCAGTGTATCGCTTGCTTATGGAAACAACGGTTATCTTATTGGCGGAACCCTCCATACACCGCGGTCCGTTTTGCGTTCACCACCTTTATTGCTATCATGTTTGGCTCTATGTTCTGGGATCTTGGTCGTAAACGGTAAGCATAAGCATAATAAACTTAAAATAAGAACCGTTGTTTTGTTAAGTTGATTCAAGTACAATTGTTTCAATATCATACTATATTTTTTTAGGAAAACCCAACAAGAACTATCTAATGCAATGGGTTCCATGTATACTGCAACTCTCTTCCTTGGAGTACAAAATGCGTCCGCGGTGCAACCAATTGTTGACATTGAACGCACCGTCTTTTATAGAGAACGAGCTGCTGGAATGTATTCTCCTTTACCATATGCATGTGCTCAGGTGATCGACCGACTTAATTATTAAACACACATGTTTTCTTTATAAATATGGAGATTCGATCTAATGCCTTCGTGTTTAACATAGGTTATGGTGGAGATACCTTATGTTTTCTGTCAAACGATCGTTTACTGCATCATCGTATACGCCATGATCGGATTCGAATGGACCGCTTCCAAATTCTTGTGGTACACATTTTTTCAGTTTTGTTGTTTACTCTACATGACGTTTTATGGCATGATGACCGTAGCCATCACCCCAAACGCCAGCATTGCTGCGATCATCGCGGCTCTCTTTTACGGGTTCTATAACTTGTTCTCCGGCTTCATCGTCCCACGACCCGTAAGTTCTTCATTCCATAAATAAATAGTTGATCAATAATATACTGTACGGATTTTATTATTTGTACATCATCTATGTTTATATATGTATATATACACAAATGCAACAGAAAATGCCGGTATGGTGGCGGTGGTATTACTGGGCTAATCCATTGGCGTGGACCATCTATGGCATGGTGGTGTCACAGTTCGGGGACTATGACGACTTGATGGTTCACGGTGAGACCGTAAAGGGGTATCTAGATCGGTATTTTGGCTTCAAACATAGTTTTCTTGGTGCGATCGCGGGGGTGCACGTTGGTTTAGTTCTTGCTTTTGGGTTTACATTTGCTTATTGCATCAAATCCTTCAATTTCCAGAAAAGATGAATCAAATTTCATGGTTTTCAAACATAAATTTTTGTTAAAATCCAAACATTGGACCTGAATTTGTATTAAATATTACTATCTTTTGTTGGAATTGTAAAACTATCGATTGTTTAAGTTGTGTAGATCAATGGTAAATTAGCAATATGAGTATGTGCACTATATAGTTGCGAACCTGTGATCGGCTAGATTCGTTAAATTTAAACGCTCATATACAAACAATTGCTCTGTTAAAACCAGTTAATAAAGTCGTTTATTGATTAATCAAACAGATAAACAAGTTTATTACAAAAAAAATCAACCTGACCTACAAATCGTTTACAGAAAATTAAAAGAAACTAAGCAACAAAAGCTTAGAAACGCAAAACCGAATGAACCGAGAAAATCAAACTTATCAGAAAGAAACTGATGGCGAATGTTCAGATCTGATAGAAATCATCGATTCATACGAAAAAACGACCTAACAAACAAAGAAAAAAATCTACAGAGAATGATTACAAGAAACCTCGAACTCGTTCTGCAGTAGGGTTTCTGATAAACATCATTGTTGGACTTCAGCCCACCAACTCAATTGTTGGCCCAATGACACATGCTTGCACTAATTCATATTCCTGTATAAAGCCCATCAACATCGTTTTTTTTTTTTTATAAATATTATTAGTAAATGAATTGACATGTTTTAATACAAATAAAACTTATGTTCTTTTATCATGCTTGTTAAAAGTGACTTTCTAAATCTTAGAAGAGTAAACTTCAGTTTTTGTCCGTGACATTTGTTATGAAGTAAACAGTTTCAGTCAACTCTTGGTAGCGTATGTCTCAGACGTTTCATGTCAGAAAGAAAATGTATCTCCTCTTGATTTACGTCCATAGTTTCGTTAGTCCGCCATGTGCCCCTCGCGTGAGGGGCATTTTCGTTCGTTTTCTCTTAAGTTCATAAAAGAACCTTATTAAACCCTGTATATTTCGAATGTCATATGCGAGCACAGTGTCAAATTTAAGGTTTTGTAAGGTAACCTAATGAATTAAAGAACACTGTTAAAAATACCCCTCATGCGAGGGCACGTAAGGACTAGAAGACTAACGGAACTATGGATACAAAGTTGGGAAACGTTAGGGACGAAAGGTGTTAACCGAATCTTTAAACACTAGCAAAAACCCAGGGATGAAACTGCAGTTTACTCATCTAAGAATTCAACATATAAATCTCAAACCATTTGAACTAGCAGATTTGCACCGCTATAGACATGCTCAAGAGTTTGAGACTCATATTATGAACAAAGCTAGTATTAAAGACAAGGAGTAAGAATATATATACAGGGATATATAAAACAATTAAGGGAACCGTTCACTAGTAGTGATCGAGTATTGAGTGTGGTTGCAGGTACAACTGCAACAATAGTTCTTATCATGTGTACACTTGCTTGATAGGACAAAAATATACATGTCCAAACGAAAACATGTCGTGTCATGTTATGGAACCCCTTTGTGCATTAATCTTTTACTAAATTATTAAAGGCATTTAAAAAAATCAAATTAAACATTACTCTATTTATGATATTATTTTGTTATGTTAGATTTATTATATCTCATTAAAATTAACTTAGTGATTTTATCTGGGAGTTGTACAAAATCTTGATTACAACTTGGTAATCTTTTATATCTTAGTTCTATCTTTTCTTCTTTTATGAGGGTAATCTTATCAAATCAGAAAATTAATTATGCGCAAATCTTTTTTTTTATGTTACCGTCTATATTATACAATATTTTCGAGAATCATAGAAAATTACAGAAGAACCGACATCACACGTAACATTCTCTTGCAACTTTGTAGTTAAGACACTTGACATACTTTTAGCTCTATTGTTCGTTCATATAGCTGCTATATTATAACATCTAAGGCATGATGTATAAATAGAAAAAATACGGTTGCATAACCATAATGTGTCAAAATTGTCATTTTTAATTTGTATCATTTTTATTGCATATGCCACTAATTGATCGACTTTGATGTATCACATGCAACTTTCATTTCTTGTTTGTTGATGATTCAGACGATTCATACTATTTCAAAAGTCCGGTTGTTGATAAGCTGCTTTTGTTAAACTGAATACAACTAATAAAACATTATGTACAAGTCATTATTAATTGATTTGACATTTTGGGGGTCATATAGGTACATATGGTTTAAGAAAAGTGTTGTCATAAAAAGGTTGGAACATGTTTTCTCTAACGTTCAAAAAGTATATCATATCACACTGGAATTGTAGTCTTCGACAGTGATTTAAATCACATGATAGAACAATCAGTCATAAATATGTGGGAAGATCAATATTCCAACCAATTGAATGCATGGTCCAAAATAGTAGTTGACATGTGCACCATAATCATACCTCCTAGACGTGGACATGGTGGGCAGCAATCGGTTAACCATGGTTAATCCTTGCCCCGACCGGACCACCTGATGAAAGTAATCAATCTGGTTCGCAAACATCATCTTTTGTGGTGGTTATTGACATCAATGAATATTAGAACTTAATATTATGAAACTAGACCTTTATGAACTTTGTGCGTTTGCGCAAATAAAATGTTTGTAATACTTCAAACAAAATGTTTCTTCTTTGTGTTATTAGTACTTCGAGTGTGTAGCAAAGTCGCGTAAAGTCCCTTAGGTCAAAATGAGCAATCATTAGGTGATTTTTGACTTTTTGTGTCATATAGCTATTTTGTGTGATTGGATTATCTATGACGTCGACTAAATAAGCTACAAATAAAGATCAAACAAGGAAAGCATGTAGTTTACACCTGTTTGAAAATTTTATGATTACATGCACTTAAAACACATGAATAGTTCAAGTGATGATCAAGTCCACTAAGCCATGGAGTTAAAGGATGGCGCATCGGGTAGCAGGGTCACTTATATCAAATTTGGTCATCTGCACCACGAGATTTGGCCATCCTTACTAAATTTGATCAACAATACCAAATTTGTTCCATCGTATCGAATTTTGTTATTCACATCAAACTTGTTAATTAGTCTACACTTGTTTGAAAATCTTATGGTTACAAGCACTCAAAACAAATGAATATTCAAGTGGCGAAGTCCACTGAACAATGTCGTCCAGGTTCAGTGCCCTGGGTACAGGACCACTTTTAAAAAATTTGGGCATTAGCACCATGACTCCATGAGATTTGGTCAATTTTACTAAATTTGATCAACTATACCAAATTTGTTCTTTGCATATATGGTACCAAATTTGTTCTATGCATATATGGTACCAAATTTGTTATTTTTGCATCAAGTTTGTTAACTAGTTTACACTTATTTGAACATCTTATGACTATATTCACTTAAAGACACATGGATGTTTAAGTGGCGAACTGAACAATGCCGTCCAGGTTCAGCGCCCCCAGTAGTAAGATCACTCATATTAAATTTGTTCTCCACCATGATATTTGGTCATCCTTGCTAAATTTGATCATTTATACCAAATTTGTTCTATCGAATCATATTTTGTTATTCCACATCAGATTTGATCATCAGCATCAAATTTGTTAATTACTCGCAAATATGAAAAAACTTTAAATTAACACGTATCTCAGTTATGCCTAATTGTCATTTCACAAAGGTTGCAAGGATTTATTTCACGGCTACACATGGATAGGGTTATAAGTTTATTTAAATTAGGGTGCAAATGTCTTAACGGGTTTTACACTTGTTCTTGATTAAACGAAACAAACAAAACTTAACGAAAATCGTAATAAGTTTTGCACTTCATCTTGATTAAAAAATGTTAACAGATTTTACCTTTCGGTGAAGTATTGACCGATGTCGAAGTGTCAGTAAAAAATAAGATTAAAATCCAGTTCCTAGTTACCTTATTAGATAGGGTAAGTCGGGTGTCGAACCACGAGGAGTATTGTGGAAAATGTAAGCTTGAATTACTCTTTTTGTATTTTTTATTATTAATTGAAAAGTAAATTTGATTGATGAAAAGTTTGATTTTGAATTGAGAAAACAATAATGAAATTAACGGTTGTAAACGATTTAGAGAAAAGTGATTCCTCCGGAATTCAAGTTCAAAGTTGAACGTTTGACCTAATTATTAATTTGGGAAAAACTACATATACATAGTTAAATTATTCAATCAATTGTGATAAACAAGGACCATTCACTTCAATTGCAAAATACAATGAAAGATTATCACATGAACATCAATTAAACATTAATAAGCCAAGTTCAAATCCAATATATCCTAATTGCTAGAAATCTCAGGAATTGAAATTGAAAGATTCAAAACAAGGTTCAATAATATCCAACGATTACAATCAAAAGAATTAATTAATAGTAACAAGCATCGAATGCTTAGATTACTCGTCCCAAAAAGAATGAAAAACCAAGTCAAAACGTCATACTTACAAGAAATATCCACCCGGAGGAAACCACAAACGAATTAGCTACTCATGTTGATGAATTAATCTTCAAATCTTGTTTGGTGTTGCATGATTGTGATGATTCGATGATTGGAATGGATTGGAATGGTGAAAGATAGTGATTTCCCTTCAATTTTGATGCCTTGGAACTCCTTGTTGCGTTTCTAGTCGAACCGGGTGGAAGAAGTGGCCGCAAACCTAATTTTTTCGAGCCAAATACGATTTTCCAGCCCTCCAGGGCCGTAACCTACGGCTCCAGCGTAGCCTACGCCGGTAACATGCTGCCAGATTTTGTTTTCGCGATAAAATGGGCATCCGGAGTCCGTTTTCAGTCCCGTAAAAACCCAAATCTTCGTAATTTCACCCTCTATCACAATATCCAACATATGATCTTCCATTTCTTCAATAAAAATCTCTTTTGCCTCCTCAAATGCTCTCGTTCGTCGCATTTAACCTACAAAACACCAAATTCTCGCAGTTATCTAATTCCAAGCATTTAACCATTTATCAATCATAACACAAAGCATATATCACTAATAAAACACATCCTATCACCCATTCATCAACGCTTCGTTTCTTTAAGAAAAGACGTTTGTTTGAATTTATGGATTAAATCTTATCGCTTTGTTAATGGTTTGGTTGAACATTAACTTTACGGATATCATTGTATTATGTGGTAATTTGATATTAATATTATTAAATATATAATTTTATATTTATTTAACGATTAACCGAACCATAACCGACTCACTATAACCGTTATAACTGATTAACCGAAATCGCCAAAACCGACTGGTTATGGTTAAGATATTTGTGTAACCGACATATCGGTTATGGTTATGGTTTTAAGTTAAAACCGAACAATGCTCACTCTAGAACAAACTACAACCATAAAATAATAACCTTTTTTTTCCTGTAATTAGTAGATTGAGACACTCTTATTGATATGTTTTTATTAGGGTTTTTTATTCTCTATGAATTAGTATATGTTTAAATTGTAGGGTTATAGTAAGGAGGAGTGTTATGGTAAGAAGGATAAGAAGTCATCCCATCCATTGGATTTTTTGATCAACGGCTAGAAAAAACGCGATGGTATTTTTGTAATTATTCGAAACTTTGAAAAGACCTTAAGGGTAATATCGTCACAATAGTATAACACAATGACAATCCTATAACACAATGACAGTCATATAACACAATGACAATCGTATAACACAATGGCAATCGTAAAACACAAATCAGGACACAAAACCTACAAGACGTACACATTGTATAACACAATGATCCATATCAAAAACACAATGATGCATATCAAAAGCACAATGATGCATATCAAAAGCACAATGATGCATAGAAAAAACACAACGATGTATGTCGATTCAGTTCATTTTTTTTTAATTTATAATTTTATTTTTAATTTAAAAAAAACTTTTTTATTTTTAAATTTTTTTTTGGATTACCAATGTAACCTCTCCTGCCACGTATCGTTAAATTTAAATTTTGTTTTTTTTTTGAATTTTTTTTTTGTTTTTTGCGAGTTAGGCAGAATTACCAATGTACCCCTCCTTTAAAAATTTCTTCCTGCCACGTGTCGTTATCAAAGCCCTCATTACCTTTCCTACCCTAAGACTTCTTCCTATTTGAACCCAAATCTATGTTTAAAATCTAAAAATGACCAAGCATTTTAAATCTTATTTATTTAGTTTACGGTAATCCAATGTATTTTTAATACTACACCAATAAGTTCTTAACATTTTTTTTGAACGGTGGTTGGAATTAAAACATGTTATTCAGGAAAATTGTGCACGAGTATTATCATCGGGTTACAGCTCCAATCCCCATTACACCAATAGTTAAAGCTGTCTTTTTAATCATTTTAAATAAAACCTTAGAAATAATGATATATAACAATTACACTTTATCTGTAATTTAGATAAAATATCTTATTTTTTGAACGCCTGATAAAATATCCTATTAATGAATGGAAGAGACCGGCCCAACTATCACGGAGATATAGTCATAGACAACGTTCTAAAAGAAGACCAAAGCATGTGGAAAGAAGAAGACATTGGAGTTCACTTCACGTAGAAGACTGACTATTGCAAATACATGGAAATTAACTACTAATGGTCGTTATTCCAAGTCAATTATGAAAGCAACTTAGGAAAGTGGGTGAATAAAAACAATAATTAACTGTCATAAGCGTCCGTCACATTGAGTCATTGATCATCTGAAAAGGGGGCAAGACCGACTTTTTATGCATGAGGTGATGGTATAATAGTCTTTGCTCAACAACCAATCTCCAACCTCGACTGAACGAATAGGCTACGGGATCCATAAAGTTGAACAAGACATGAAGATTACACTATCACATGAATTGTAGGGAAAAAGAGGCTATGTCACATAGAATAGATGCGATAGTAGCTCTGTCGCATAAGACAACATGCGATAGAGGATATTAGTATAAATACCATCTTCATGTTTTCATTTTGTAAGTTTGATTTCGGTTAGTTGAGACTTGAGAGAGTATTCATGAAATCGAGTGTAAATATTATAGATGTATACTCATTCGGTATCTACTGTACACATGATTGTGATTATTGTTAATCAACATTTACTGAATCGAGTTTTACATCTCTGTTTTCACAAATTCATCAAACTTCCGTCTGATATTCTTGAAGCTAAGACTATCGATCTATAACAGTTTTTTACATGTTTGGACGCCATTTTTGTGTTTTGATTTGTTACGTTTGGGCTCGAAGCCTTTTTTATGTTTTGACCAGTTACATATAAGATTTCCAACTCAATTTTGTGTTTTGACCCGTTGCAATTCGGTTGGAAGCCTTTCTTTGTTTTGACTTATTTACATAAGGGTTTCTAACCCATTTTTGTGTTCTGACCTATAGGGCTAAAACCCGTTTACAGAAACATAGGCAAATTTGTCATTTTGTGACTTCTTTTAAATTTTGGAGGGAGGCTGTACATGGACAATATGTTCTCAAATTCTATAACTCCATTTGACAGAGCTACCAAAATGACATAAAAATGAAACACCATGTACAAAAAGGACAAATAATTGACAAATAATAAATATCATTATTGAACGACACCTAATAGTCTTCGTAAACCTTAAGAAAGATTTTGACAATTAACTCTTAACACAACAAAAGTAGTCACGTCCAATTTATGCTCCAAAATTAAAAATTATATTGACATTTCCACGTTAGATTTTTTTTTATTTGAAAGATAAACTTCTATTCCACGTTAGATTACATTCCATCTCTCTATATATACATGCATTAACGTTATTATCTCTATAACACTATCTTAAAACCAATGGCATCTCCATTAAGACTTCTGTTCATACTCACCATCTCTTATTCTTTCATCATTAGCGACTTTGTAGCGGCGGATTCCAATGATCTCAAGGCACTAAATTTTTCTTACAAGATATATATATATCAACACCTTATTTATACAAAAGTTGTCATGCATGTATAGAACACGTTGGTTAATATATGCATGCATCAATTGTGTATAACCAACTTAATTAATTTTGATCAAATTTATCATGTGGTTAATTTTGATTGTTTTCTTTTGTTTTATATTTTTGTTTGGCAGACATACATTGTATATCTGGGTGATCTTCCAAAGAGTGATATCTCTGTGGCATCACTTCACACTAACATGCTACAAGAAGTTACTCGCAGGTTATTTAATTTCTTGTGATGTCTAGTAAATTAATTTTTCAATAAAAGTTGTTATAAATTTATCTTCCAACAAACATAAGTTGTATGCTTTAAAGTCGATCACTAACTATTTTTTACTTTGAAACAGCCGGAATTCAAAATCTCTACTTTGGAGCTATAAGAAGAGCTTTAATGGTTTCGTAGCTAAACTGACGGAAGATGAAAAAAACCAATTAGCTCGTGAGTGAATTATATTATATTACTAGCTTATAACACGTGTGTTACACGGTGGATTCATTTAAATAGACAATATAAAAATATTATATGAAACAAAGTTACATTTTTAATGAAAGAACAGTATCGAACAACAATTTAGCATTGGAAATTGTATTAGAAATTAATTCACAAATCTACATAAACATTCAATATTGTACATAACACTTGAAATGTATTTACACTTGTATTAGTTTATCTAATATTAATATTTTAACTCTATGTCTATTTTTACTCTAAAAAGTGATACGTACAATTGGTCATGAAAGAAAACACGTGATTTTGTTATGTTACACAGGCTGAAATAAAAATTACCAAATCAAAAATGATTTTAATAATATGATATGACTACATTTGCTATAAATAAAATGCGAAATGAAAAATAAAGTATGTGTCAGAGAATATGAAATTGTGGTGTGTCTAACAATTAAACGAAAATTATTTATTAAAAAATTCATATAATTCATTAATCATAAATAAAATTAACCTATATTAAAGAAAAAATAAAAAGTTATAAGACTTATGTACAGACTTTTAATCTCAAATTTTTTAATTTTGATATTTTAATCCGATTTGCCATTTTAAAATTTTTTAGCATGACCATAAAATATTTACAAAATAATTCTTTTGATTTAAAAATAGTGCTGATTTTTATTTAAATTTGGTTTGAACGCAAATTTCTAATCGTAACTTTGAAATCAACTGAACAACAATTCAAATTTGAATTATACATATAATTTATATTCTTTACATGTGTCAAGTTTATGCATTGATTTATTATCATTATGGTTATCAAAACAACCCAAACTCAGATAAAGTTTGAATTTTCAATTCGAATCAACTTCGAAATCCAATTTAGATGGTTAACCATGTTATTCATATTTACAAGTACTACACCCAAACTCAAACAATATAAAACAATATTAACAATGGCAAAAAAATTGAAAATCACTCTCATTTATGATCAACCAAGACTAATATTTACAAGTACACCCACCATCTTAAGCAGCTACGTATTTTTCTTTCAAAAAGTTTTAAGACTGCGATCAAACAGTACACCTTAACCAAGGAAGAAAATTGACAAATCTACTACACCTTCCATCAACCTGTTATATCAATTCAAATACCACTTCTTAAACTTCAACAAAAACCAAGTCCATCACACTCAAAATCCAACTGTAAATTCATCCAACCTTCATCACTTTTCAAATCTCGAGACACGCTATTGTTTAAAGATTCATTAATATCACGCTTAAAACTGAGAGTGAACCTGCTAACATTGCTCAAAACTTGTCATTTTGAGATTAAGTACCATGTACTACACGGATGATGAAAAGAGATAAGTCTTTAAAATAGTTTCTTATCTAAATAATAATGATATACTTTACAAAGAAAAATTAAAATAAAAATACAACTACATTCGTAAAGGTGAAAAAATTTCATATACCTCTGAATATTTCCTTGTAGAAAGCATTTAATGTTTGATTAGTAGCTTTATCATATCTAAAATAAATTATAACCACATTCACGAAAGTAAATTTACCAAAAATCTTTCCATTCTTGGATAATTTAGATAACCGTCAAAATAAAAGTAGATTTTATAATAAGAGCACTAAATTCATTGTGTGTGATATAGTGTATGAAGGTTTTCAAAACCAACTGAAACCGTAATGCAAATGCCCGTAAGAATATAAATATTAAAAAAATATAGTTCTTTTATTAGTACTTACCAAGTGACAATCTTTTATACCAAGATAGCAAAACCAAAACATATAAAAACTAAATTGCCAACCTTAAGGTTCACATACACATGTTTTCAGAGCCTTCAAAAGTAAACAAGTAATTTCAAAAGCAGAAATAACTTCCAACCTGCAAAAAAAAAAGTTTTTAAGAAGTTTTTTTATACCAAAAGAACAAATGGGTAAAAAACAACACATTATACATGCAACAATGATTTAATATAATCAAACTGAAATGCTCATGACTTGTCTAATAGTACAATACATACAGAATTTTTACAAGCAGTTTAGTGTCTCTAAATCAGATGACAAGTTCTTCTTTATAGTCAACTTTTTCAACCCGACATGTTCCAGCTATTAGAGATGTGACATTTGTAGGTAAAACAAAATTAAAATTTCATCTAAACATGATATTAGCTTGAAATCATTTGGTTTTGTATTTTTAAGTTTCAATATTTGTGATGATTTCACATCTTTGAACTACAAAAATCAAATGTATATAATTTTGTAATGAGACATGAAAACTAGCGGTTGAAACCTCTATGATTTGTCGATAACATAGAAATATGATTTCCCTGATAATGGCCAAATTTCAACATCATTATGAGTAAATAAAGGCATCATATGTAATGTTGATATTTTAAGTGAACGCCTGATAAAGACACATAATATAAAGGGATACTAAAGATCTACTTACACTATCTTTAAAAGAGTATATATATATACATACATGTAATAATGTTGTAAAAACATTGGATAACTATTAGATGTGGCAACTTCAACCTTGTGGTTATAAGTAATATATGAACCAGCCTATACACACAAAAAATTGTAAACCAAAACTAAGGTTTCATGAGCAATAATTAAATAATTATATGAAATCCGCTCAGAGTTAACATCATGCAAGTTAAAGACGAACTCAATTACACAAACACGAAGATGAGCCGGAAGGAAGAACAAAATCAAAACATTTTTCTTATACATTCGACTTCAACCAAGTTTGGGCCCGGGTGATAAATATGCCAATAATCAGAAGATGCTAAGTTTGAAAGTCTGTATATTGTAATATGGATCTTTTACAAAATAAATATTTAACTTTACAAAATCAGATTAAACAAAGCATTTATTTTTAAGTAATCTGATTAAACTGGTTCATATATGTTGATTGGTAATTTATAATGACTGTATGAGCCTACATTAGGTTAGATTCGGACAAAACCTTGATGCACACGTATTGTATGGTAGAAATTCTGACATTTGGGATTTCAGCACTGTAAAGAGATGAGAATTTATCAACCAAAGTGACAAACTGTCCAAGCAGATCATATATTTAAAAAAAACCCATATCACATCAACCTCCAAACATAAATGCAATATTAATCCTCATTTATCACAACCCAATTATTCAAGTACTGAAGAGTTCTACTTCTACACTTCAACCTATTTATGATAATTACACCAAATTTCAAAAGTGGGATTATAAAACCTATGTATTAGGCCATCAGATGTAGCAAAAAGAAACTACGCACTTTGATAGGAAGAAACTGCACTACTTTGACAACATTATAGTGAATAAAAAATTTCCAACAAACCTATGAAACTGTTATGTTGAAGTCTTGCAAATGTTTCACGAAATTTGTTAAAAATATTCATAAATTCAAGGTAGTATGTTATAAAGCTCTTTATAAAAAATAAAATGCAGAGCAACAAAATTTATTTCTTGAATTGAACTGAACAATCAAAAATATAAAAATCGATGGATGAAACTCTTGAATTTGATGGTTAATAATCGATAGTACAAAAATGATCAAAGCTAGAAGAGCATAATCGAACTCCTTAAGGGCCAAAATGATCTTACCTGCAAGTGATAATATCATTTCTATAATCATAATTTACTAATTCATCGTTTATAAAATAAGAAACTAAAATGAGGCAAAAGGTGTTAGCAAGTCAACCATGATATAGATTTTACTTTTATATACATATTAATATATTATACTTCTGCAAATGGTAAAGAAAATAGTGTATATATATATTAGAATGTGAATAAAATATGAAGTTATCTGTAAATTCAGTCATAAAAGAATGAATCGATACCAATCAAAATATGAAGTTATCATTGCTTCAGAAAGCCCAAGATCAACAATAACATTTCAAGAAAAAGCGACCTTAAAACACCACAAATCGATACCACATTTATTGTATAACAAAACTCAGAAATTGATCCATTGAGATTATAGTATAAAAGTTATTTGAAAATCTATAAAACAATCGTATGAAGCATGTCCACAACAAATTTCCAAGATTTTTGGTTTTAAAACCCTTATATGAATTATATACAAATTGTACATTAAATCTATACAAAAAACTCAAAAATTGATCCATTGAAAGTATAATATGATGATTATTTGAAAAATCTATAGAATAATCGAATGAAACAGATAGATGTACCCAAAGACGCAAAGAGTTATAGAAACAAACTATACAGATAAAGATTATGCATATGAAAACATAACTTACAACCGATTAATGGAGAGAAACAGATTTATGTTAATGATCGTGCGTTGTTGAATCCATGAATAGGAGAAATCGATTAGGGTTACCTCTGTCGCGAATCAGGGAAGAAACGAATGTTAGCTCTGAAACTAACTCCGATCTCAAAGGCATGAATCGAAATTTGTTGCGCTAATCACAATCGATTTTGAGAAAACCTTCCAAAATTGATTAGGTTTGAAGCGAGTGGTTTGGGAAGAATTCTGAGCGAGCGCGTTTCATAAACGCGGCCTTAGAAACAAATTGTTTGTAACTGCTGACCCGGAGCTGACCGGACCGAGTCAGCCGTATGCGGCTGTTTGATGATCGGCTGACCGAGCCATGTTGCTGAC
>WOUH02000006.1:2091584-2106664 GCA_009936405.2 Stevia rebaudiana | reverse complement strand
CTTAGGTGTACAACATTGTTGTTTTTAGATAGGTTCTACATTTAATTTAATGACGTTCGATAAATAAAATAAACGTAGTGTCGAGTGGTTTTATATTTCTAAATAAAAAATGGACATTTTACTTAAAAATAAAAGTATGTTACATATCAAAATAGCATATTACGTAGATTAAATTTAAAAAATCATGGTTTGCAAAATAGCATAGTACAAAGATGAAATTTAAAAAATCATGTTTTTTTTGTTATTGTGTCCATTTTTCTTTTATAAAATTACCCTTTTTGATCTTAAATAAGGTGACAAAAATACCTAACACAGACTGTTTTTTTTTTTTGTTTTTTTTTTTTTTGAGAATTTTTTTACCCAGGGACCGGTTTTTCTGGTTGCCCGGGATTTTTAAATTTTTCTTCATATTTTATATGTAAAACTTTTTACAACTCTAGTAGGGCATAAATTAGATAACTTATACCATTAATCTCATTTTTATATATGAATTATTAAGTTCTTTTTTTAGGGCCTATGTTTTTTTCTCGTCTCGAGCCCTGAATGTTTTTTCGATTCTCGGGTCTGGCCGCGTATGACATATTAATAAACTTTTTGACAGGATGGATATTGGAGTTGAGCTGTTTTCATTTATTTGAGTTTCCTTGATAGTCCTATACCCTCATGAGGTGTGTAAATTATGTTTTGTTGAAATATTCAAAATTATGTTACCAAAAGATGTACCAACTCCAATAATGTTTCTTAATA
This sequence comes from Stevia rebaudiana, assembly GCA_009936405.2. Taxonomy (NCBI): domain Eukaryota; kingdom Viridiplantae; phylum Streptophyta; class Magnoliopsida; order Asterales; family Asteraceae; genus Stevia; species Stevia rebaudiana. The sequence goes on along the minus strand of WOUH02000006.1, from coordinate 2,105,917 downwards.
AATTTGTTGAAGTGCACATATCATTTTATCGAGGTAGTTTTGTTTCAAGAATTTTTTAGTTATTGTTATGGTGGTTGTGGTGGGAATTGTTTGTATGCCATGGTTTTGTATGTAATAAAGTGATTTGAATTATGATCATGCCTTTGTCTCAGTTTAACCTATAGATTTAAAGATTGTTTGGTTTTATTTATTTTTGTAACTACCAAATGAAGGAAAATGCAGATATATATCATTATTCTTGTTCATATGGTAATGTATGCAAATGAAGAAATTGTAGAAGTTTGATGGTGTTAGGTAATAAGGATTAGATGCCTGTCAAAAGAAATAAAATAAAAACAGACAAGTTCAATATTCTTTTTCCTTTTTTCTTCTTATCTTATTTATTTAGATATTTGAAAATTTTATTTTTGAACAGACAAGTTCAATATACATTACCACACCTGTTTGATGCGTATTTATTATTCAGAAAGATAAAATAAGGTTTTGATATATATGAGTATATAATGGCACAACTCATGTACAATGAGGGTGAACTAGTTAGTTGTACCAATTAAATCTATTTGTATCTCTCTGGGCCACAAATCTTGGCTTAAAGGAGAAATGGTGAGAGTGTGAGACCACATCAAAGCTGTGGCCCAGAGAGATACAATTAGTTAAGGGCCAAAAAATAAGTAGCCGGAGTAGAAGTCACTATGCAAATTAGTTTTTTCTTTCTTTATTTTTTTTATTTTTTTATTTTTTTGAACAGTAACAACTGATTCTTTGATCTTCTCAAATCAAAGAGGAAACCAATTGGAAAATCCTCTGACCTTCCTTATCCCTATTTGTTTTGCCTTGAAAGGGTTTAGAACGCCTGACCAACTATTTGGAAAGTCAGGGTGATACCACCGGGGCAAAGCCAAGGCCCTTTGGTATGCAAATTAGTTAAGGGCAAAAAAATGAATAGTCAAAGTAGGAATTCTGATCAAAAAAGGACAAGGAATATAACTAATGACGTGAGTAACTAAATTTAAGAAATTAAACTACTATTAAAACATAAGAAGTCGAGACTGCATGCACGGAAATGGTAGAAGTAGACATCCTACGATAGTCAACTTGGAGGCAAAATTGTAACATCCGAGGAATCCGACAATTGATCCGGCGATTATCCTGGCACGAAACTTTCGTTCGATATTGAACTAATTAATTACGTGGAAATTTCTCCTCTATTATGTAGGAGACGGATCCAATGCATATAGATATTTTCATGCTAAATGTAGGATACAATAAGAATACGACACGTGTACAAAGAGAAAAGGGTATGGACGTAATTTTGTGATACGTGATTATACCCTTGGTCCGTATTTTATGTACGCGTTTTTGGCCGTGGTACGTAATTATGTAAATGGTCTGTGATTTCATGGTACGTGATATACACCTGGTAAGTAATTTATGTGTGTATTTGGTCGTGGTCCGTAATTATGTATATGGTCTGTGATTTCGCGGTACGTGATTATACACTTGGGAAGTAATTTTTATGTCTTTTTGGTCGTGGTCTGTGATTATGTATATAGGACGTGATTTTGTGATACGTGATTATAGGCGGTCCGTGATTTTTAAAATGACGCTTCTTACCTTTTTATCAATTCTGGACGCGGTATGTTTTTTTTGGAAAGTCGATAATTACGGTTTTGCCACTGCGTTAATCTGGGCCATCCATTTAAACGATCGAACGGACCAAATCCCATCCTACGATTAGTACGAAAATACCTATATGTATTTTAATCGCTCCCCTATTATGTATATATAAAAGTTTATATATACCTATATTAAATGGGATATTATCATCTATACCCTTCTTAAACATTCTAATAACATATTTCCCCAATTGTAAAACACAATTATATATATCCCCATTTATAAAAAGTAATAAGCATTGTTTTAATGTTTTGTGCTACTCTACCTATTTTTAATGTGAATAAGTTGTTTTTTAGTGACAATTTTGAATCTTTGAGATAAGAATTTTTGGGTTTTCGGATAATGAAAAGTGCTATTGCTTATCTGCTTATTAATTATTATATGATATTGAACAGTTATTATAAGATTCAACTTATAATAAATGTGGCATTTCTTGATGTGCGTTGCTTCTTGAGGTTGAAAATTGAAACATTAAAATTGGATGTGAATTTAAAAAAAAAAAAAAAACCTAAAACTTGGTTTAATTTAAGGACTTGGATTTATTTTATCTTAGCATCTGTTTAACAGTAATGTTACTTTCGCTTATTGAACTAAAATTTGTTTAATTTTGTGGTTAAAAGTTCAAAAATTAGATGTCAAGCAACATCAAATGTACCAAAAGATGTTCCTAACAGTGCAGATACCTCTAATGAAATGTCTAACATATGAAAAAGTTATTGAAACTTTAACGACCCTTTTCTCCATTATGGGTGAGGTGCGTTATCAACCGGTACTTGATCTACTTGATGCAATTTGTTTAGATTTAGGGTTTAGCTTATGCTTCAGAAGTTCCTCCGACATGGAGGAGTTTGAATGAAGGTATTGTAGTTGTTTAGAAATTTTGTTTGTATTTGGGGGAATTATGTAATTGATGTCTTAGCAAGGGAAATATATAAATAAAGTTTCTACTAAACAAAAAGGTAAATAGTCTTTTAATAATTAAATTTTAATGAAATAGGTAAATATGTAATTGATATGGTTTAATAAGAGGAAATTTGTAATTATGTTTTAACATTGAGGAAATATGTAATTAGCTAACTTAAGTATGGGATATATGTAAATGGCCCATATTAAATTAGCTATATATATATATAGGGTGATGTTATTATAGAAAGTGAAAAAAGTTTACAAAGTCTAAAAAGTCTGGTCAAACGAACTCCGAGCCCCAACTAAAACCGTGTTCTCGAGCCCTAACTAAAACCCTAAAACCTAAACCCTAAACCTAAACCCTAAAACCTAAAACCTAAACCCTAAATCTAAACCCTAAACAAGGCTAAACCCTAAAAAACTAACACTAAACCCTAAAAAACTAACACTAAACCCTAAAAGCTAAACCCTAATGCTAAACCTTAATGCTAAGACCTAAACCTCTAAATCCTAAAACTAAACCCTAAACATAAAGCCAAACCCCAAAACTAAACCCTAAAAGCTAAACAAAATACCCTAAATTGAAATATAACCTTAAAAACTTTCATCTAAACCCCCAAAAGCGAAACCATAATTCTAAACCCTAATGCTAAGCCCTAAACCTCTAAATCATAAAGTTAAAACCTAAACATAAATCTAAACCCCAAAACTAAACCCTATAAGTTAAATATACAGGCTAAATTGAAATATAACCTTAAAAGCAAAAAATCTAAACCTCTAAAAGCTAAACCAAAATAGGTTTATTTAGAATTCACCGAGACTGTTCTAAAGCCGCCAAAATAAGGTTAATCGGAGTTCGTTTGATCCGACTTTTTACACTTTTAATACGACTTTTTACACCTTTTTCACTTTGTAGCATAACATATATATATATAGGGGAGAGATCATGAGAAAATAAGTTTTGTATTTCACGTAAACCTACACATCAAAGCACAAATAATTTGACATAATTATTTAATTTCAAAATTCATGATTGAATGCAAGATTAGTTACCTGACAAATTGTCGGATTTTCATGAATGGTACAAAGACAATTGACGTATAATTGCTAGTGGATGGGTCTTGATTAGTGGTGTACAAAAAACCATTTCTAGACCAGGCTCGGTTTAAAAGCCAAAACCGACCCTATTCTAAACCGGTTTGACCCAAACTGGTTTCTAAATCAATCAAGCTTGGCAGTCTTAATCGGTCTAGGATTCTTAGACTGCAAACAGGTTTGGACCCGACCCCAATCGGTTTCAACCCAACTAAACCGCCAGTTTGGCGTCTCGGGCCTGTTTGAACTCGACTCCAATCGGTTTAATAGGTTCTTAATATTTTGCTTTCAACCCGGTTTGTAAACCGAACCGGCTTAGCTTAAACCGGTTTGTAAACCGAACCGGCTTAGCTTAAACCGGTTTGTCTCGTACAATTGGTAAACTTGTCCGGTTTGGAAAAAAAGGGTTTTGTACACCTTTAGTCTTGATGTATGTTTATGATGAAGTTGGGCCTGGCCCTTGGGGTAATTGTCTTTTTTTTAACGATAGACTAATTTAGTAATAATAATATATTATTATTAGCATTAGACTTGAAGCCTCAACTGAAAACATCTTATAACTCTTTAAAATACCATTGGATGAAATACCAATTGAATGCTGAGATAACCCGTCTATGAATTACTTTTGACTATTGGGTGCACAAACTCTACCTATTTCAAACCCATGTTTTGTAACTTGGTGACTCTTTTTATCTTATTTTTAGAGCATTCACGTTTGGATGTCTACATTCGTTATTATAATTAACTAAAAATTATTTTTTTTTTTTCTCATATTTAATTAAGTAATATACTTTTATGCATCTATCATTATCTTTTTTTCTCTTTTATTCAATTAAATAATATTTTGTATACATTTATCTCTCATATTTAATTAATAATATTTTTTTTATACATTTATTAGAGATAAGCTCTTTTTTGCTCCATGTGTTTTGGTCGAAATAACCCTTTGCTCCAAAAATTTCAAAATTATTTTTTTGTTCCATGTGGTTTGCGATATGTCCCCGTTAGCTTCAAATCTCTAACACCGTTAAGTTTTTCCCGTTAAATGAGAGGTATTTTTGTCTTTTTACAGGTAGTGGACTAGATGTGTCATTTATCTAAGAGTAAATTTCTCTTTTGCTCCATGTGGTTTGGTTAAAATAACTCTTTTGCTCCAAAAGTTTCAAAATCAGTTTTTTCCTCCTTAAGGTTTACGATCTGTCCCCGTTAGCTCCAAACCACTAACGTCCGTTAATTTTTTCCATTAAATGAGGGCATTTTAGTCTTTATACAGATAAGTAATAATTAGAGGGACTGTTTGTGTACATTAATTTGATGGGGGTTGTTTATGAATATTCTCTAAAAAAATAAAATCCAATCCTCCCCTTTTCCCTAACCATCAACGACTGCAGGTCTGCTCCCATGGCTCACCAGTCACCACCGACCTCCACTGCCCCTGTGCCTCACCACCGGAGACCTCCATTGCGTCACCACCGACCACCACCAACTTCGTCCACCTCCACCTTCGTCGAATGCCCGTGTACCACCACCATCGCCGACCTTCACCCATCGCCGATCTTACCCATCGCCGACCTTCACCGCACCACCGTCGACTTTCACCACACAAGCATACTACACCACCGCCGTCTATCTTTAATCTTCAGATCCACAAAGCCCCTTCAATCACCGGCTTCAATTACCCAATCTCTCTTTCTAGGGTTTAATTTCGCTAGTGGTGTTGGTGGAAATATGTGGTTTCGTCGGCTTTATAGGGTCCCGGTTGTCATTGGTGGGGTTGGTGGTAGCAGGAGGTTTAATTTCGGTGGGCGGTAAACGAAACCCTAAACCAACTGTTTGAACAGCCGATGAATGCGGTGGTGGGTGATGAATATGATGATGGGCTACGCTTTGCAGGTGGGTGGTAGCGGTGATGGCAGATTGATGGTGGTGGAAGGAGGTGGCAGATGATCGTGGAGGATGGAGGTGGTAGATTGATGGTGGTGGAAGTCTCGTAGATGATGGTGGTGGAAGGAGGTGGTGGTGAAAGAAGATGATGATGAAAGAAGGAAAAACAAATACAACCCTTCTTTATACGTAATTACACAATCAGTCCCTTCATTTACAAGTGTGAACAAATTACATAACTATTCCTTAGACATGAAAAGACTAAAATGCCCCTCATTTAATAGAAAAAATTAACGGACGTTAATGGTTTGGAGCTAACAGGGACAGATCGTAAACCTCAAGGAGGAAAAAACTGATTTTGAAACTTTTGGAGCAAAAGAGTTATTTAGACCAAACCACAGGGAGCAAAAGAGAAGTTTACTCTATTTTTTTTGGGAGTGTAAGAATGGTCAAGAGTTTAGTTGTTTAAACAGGGAAAAAAAGTTTTATTATAAAAACTAGTCCCTATCGTCCCCAACAGTAACACGATCCCATCTCAATCGACTAGTTATATAACGGTATTCGTACCTGTGGTCGGAATCCGTCCAGTGGCAGATCCGGGAATTTTTTTTCGTGGGGGACGGAAATTTTTTAAAGACGTTTGAGTATCGTTAAATAATACATTTTCTTTTATGTTTCGGGCCGGTTTGGGTCGAATCGGGTTGGGCCATGTTAAAAAATAATCAGCCAGACAAAATTTCATACTAAAAAAACATAATGTGCTAGTGGTGGGTTTGGTTTAATATATTAAAATTAATAATGAACTTATTTAATAGATGATAGTTGTGAGTTTGGTTGGTTAAAAAAAATTAACAATGAACTTGAACTTATTTTAACTGGGTTTATATTATTAGTTGAGCATATTTTAACTTGGATTTTAATGTTTTATAACTAAAATTAGAAATTAAAATTGGATTGAGTGCAGATTAGGGCGGATTGAGGGGCGATCACAAAAATTTATGGGGGTCGGTTGAGATTTTAACATGTATATATACTACTGAAAAAAAAAATCAAGGAGGGCGACTGTCCCCTTGAGCTGAATGTGACTACGCCACTGAATCCGTCGTACCAGGGCCGGCCCAATGGTTGGGCGAAGTGGGCCGTCGCCCCGTGCCCAATATTTTGAGGGGCCCAAATTAAAAAAAAAAACCATTTAACCATTTCTTTCTAGTCAAAATAAAAAAAGTATCATGTAGCATGGTGGTAAACACACTCCATACTCCAACAAGGGGTCACAAGTTCTAAACCCTTCCTTTGCACCTCTTTTTACATTTTGATTAATCATCCTCATAATTATTTTAATTCATCTTTTAATCATAAATTTCAAAATAAAATTCAGAAAAATATGCAAAAATCATTAAAACAAACATATTTATGCTTTTAAATTTTCATTAATTTTCTAGAAAACTGTTTATATATTTTGAGTATTTAATCTATCTAATTAGTTTAAAATATATTAAAATACGATTTTTTTTAGAAAGCATTGGGGTTTTCGTTTGATTTATATAAAGAAATTATTTTACAATTTTATAAGGGGCGATGTGTGATAGGTTCATAAAATTTTGTGAAAAAGAAACAAAGTTGAGTATATTCTTTTAAAAATACAGATAGAAAGTTTCGATATTTCAAACTTATGAAAGTTCAACTGCAGATTATTAGCGAAGCTAGAAAGGTTGTATGATCATTCAAAGTTGCTATGTTTATTATTATAATTAAGATCCTTGTTTTAAAAAACAAAGTTTATATAATTAATAATTCGTTTGGGCATAGGGGCATTTTTTTTCGTTTCGTCCCGGACACTTGAATCCTCAGGACCGGCCTTGTATGTATTCCATGAAGTCATTCATTCATGCCATTGAGAGATTTAATGCCCTTTAAAATATAAAACTTATGTCATTAATGACACGGTGATTCGTTCTCAAGTTTAACTAACAGATTTTGTTTATGACTTGATTCTTCAAAATTAAAAAATTGGAATTCTTTTGCGGCATATCAATTCTTGCACCTAAAAATGAATTTGTTAAAGAAATAAATGATCATTTGCTCAAAATTTTCCCAAGAGAGGAAAGAGAATACCTTAGCTTTAAGACAGTTTGTCGAACAGAACAAATCAATGAGAGGGTACAACTGTACAAGCAAAGTTTATACTCACCAGATTTACTGAATGTTCTTAAATTACAAATCATAGATTAACAATTAAGGTCGACGTTCTAGTGATAATACTCAGAAACATTGATGAGCAAAATGTGCCCTGGATCTGAGAAGCATAACAAAATGGTACGTGTAATGGTACTAGGCTCAAAATCACTTTACTTGGTAAACGTGTAACAAAAATAGAAATCATATCAAGAGGTAATCTTGGGTTACGAACATTCATTTCAAGAACCAACATGATACCATCTGACAAAAAGATTCCATTCGAATTTCAAAGAATGCAATTTCCGCTATGCATATGTTTTACTATGAAAAATAATAAAAGTCAAAGTCAATCTCTTTCGCAAGTTGAATTATATCTTAAAGAACCTATTTTCTAGCATTGACTATTGTACGCAGAAATTTCAAGAGTAAAGAATAGAGATGGTGTTACATTATTGATATTAGATAAAGATGGTAGAAGTACAAATAAGACTTCTAATATTATGTATAATTTTTTTATAGATTTGTAACAAACCTTTGTTGGTTTTTCATCTTGATTCTCATTTGTTCAAATTGATCTACCATTGACTAAGATAATAATATCATAAAAGTAGGTTAGTTGTCCCTGTCTACATATATACAGATATAAATAACAATTTTTAATTAATTAATTTAGTTTGAACAACCTCCCAAAGTCAACGGCAAGACAAAAGCAGCCGAAGGTAAAGTCAAATACAAGAATGAGGAGAACTTACCCATTCGACCCATTTTGATGTTTTTAAAAATTACGTCTGAATCATCAATTTTTATTCAAACCCAGTATAATCTCACTTATATATCAAACAAACATTTGTAATAATCTATCTGCAGCAGTTAAAGTTGTAGTACAAATTATGTTAACAATGTAACAACTAGCAGATAAATTAATTATACAATCAACCAAAAGAAACTTAAGATTAAATTCAAAAATGGAACCCAAGAAACTGATCAACGAGTTTTGCGACACAACTTGCGAGTTCGTCTGCAGCCTCCTGTGTGTTCGCCTCTGCATAAACTCTCACAACATCCTCAGTTCCTGATGGTCTAACAAAGCATCTGCCTTGCGGGTATTTTACTGCAATTTTTTTTATTTAAATTACCCTTGTCAAAATTGATTACTGAATTTGTATTGTTTTAAACTATTAATAATGAACTAATATTTTGGGGATTATATTGTCAACCTGTTTGTGATACGTTTCTTTATAATCCGATTATATTTTTCTTTTACACATTTGACCAATTAAATTGGCCAGCTCGTAAGTAAAGGGGTCAAAATTTTACCTGTTAATGCCGTTATAGCTTCCTGAATGCCGGGAGGTTTCTCAACAATAGTTTCTGCATTTGTGGTGATAACAGCAGTTCTATCTGAAACTTTAACCTGAGATTAACAGGTGATCACCAAAAAATAAAAAAAAAAAAAAAAAAAACTATATCAACATTTAAGTTAGAACAAGACATTACATTTAGAAGGTTCAATCCAATTGATGAATACATAAGAGTGCTGGCCGACATCTAAATATTAGCGGGTCAGATGGGTCAAAAGTCGGAACAGGTTGACCAAGAACCCATTTTCTCCAAAAAAATTGATTTTAAATTAATAATTACTGTGCCAAATATGATTAGAAATAATATTATTTCAATATAAACTAACTATTTTGACTTTCATGATTTAGGAGATTTTATGCATAAAAGATAAACTACCCGTTTCGTTAAACACTACTTTTTAATTTCCCGATTGACCCATTAGACATAAACCACAACCGGACTTGACTTGTTCATATGTAAATGAATCAAAATTGGATATTTTTTAGTTGTTGAAACACACACACACACACAAAATAAAAAAAATGAAGTCACCTTAAGTTGTCTGCTTGGTAGATCGTGATAAAGATCATTCCATTTATCAACTGACCAATTCATATGTTGTAAGATTGCTTCAACTAAAAGCAACCCACTAAGTGCATCACCAACCGCTTGATTGATCAGTTTACTAACCGCCCACAACCTCTTACCAGCATTCTGCTTTTCCAAACCTTAAAATAACCAAACAACATTTATTTTTCGGTATTAACCATTTTCTTAAAATAAAAAGAGTAAACTGCAGTTTTCGTCCCTGAGATTTGTAAAGCCATGCAGTTTAAGTCCACCCTTAACAAACTTCGTCCCTGAAATTTCTATTCTTATCAGTTTTCGTCCCTACTTCAAAATTCTGTTTAAACTTCCATTAAGACCCCCACATGAGGGGCATTTTGGTCAAATAGGTAACGAGATTAGTGTTTTGTAACATGTTCGATGGGTTAAATAGGAAAAATTGACCAAAATGACCCTCGCGTGAGGGTTGCATGGGGGTCTTAAGGAAATCTAAACAAAATTTGAAGGAGGACGAAAATTGATGAGAATTGAAACCTCAAGGACCGAATCTGTTAAGGGTGGATTGAAACTGTATGATATTAGAAACCTTAGGGACAAAACTGCAGCTTACTCAAATAAAATAAAAATAACATTAACAATTAAAAAAATTACATTTTTCAGTTGACTTTCTGTTGTCTAACCAAGACAAGAAACGGTCAGAAAATAATATGGTTCCATGACCATTTGCTTCAAAATAGATACCAATATCAAACTCATGCGCCTTTTCATGCAAATACTTAACTCCTGTAGGTGTAAATATGACGTGTAATCCTAAATCGTTCAAATATTTGGTTGATGCACCGTTAGCATACGCGGTCTGCACAACACCGACACGCGGTTGATATTCATCTTTTTCATCTGTGAGAATGCTTAGTTGATCTTTAATAAATAAGGCGAATAATGATAAAATCTTGTCACCGTCAACTAAGTTTATTTGGTTGTTTGCGTTTAGTATGATTGTAAAGTATACAAGACGATCAGCATCTCCATCTAGACTTGCACACCTGAAAAACTAGAATCGTTAAAAAATATTACACCATATAATAGTTTTAATTTGGACCATTTACTTATGATACCCTCTCTAACAGATAAATTAGAAAAAAAAAAATATTTGTGTTTATACTATCAAAAAACACTATACTTTTTTATTCTTTAAGAAAAAAAAAATTGGTAGTCCCTCAACTTGTAAGAAAATATAGAAAAGTCACTAAGCTAATTTTGTGTATTAAAGTCCCTAAACTTGTTTAAAATGCACATACTTGTGATACTTTTTGAAGTGATGATTGATTAAGTATTAAATTGGTCAAAATTTGAACAAATAAAATTCAATATTTTAGTAAAAAAAAATTACAACATCTTATTTTGGCTAATTTAGGAGTTAACAAGTCATTAAATTTAGAGAAATAAAAGCAGACGCATATATATAGGTACAAGAACAAATTAATTTGGTGATTTTTGGTGTATTTTTTACAATTTGAGGAACTTTGATAATATCAAAATCAGGTTGAGGGACTTTTTCGTGAAAATAAAAATGTTAATTTTCTTTAGTACTAACCCAAATTAAATAAATTGATAAAAAGAAAAAAATATATACACCTTATGCCAACATCAGGAGGACCAAACCCCAGGGGGGCAATCTTGTCCTTTTGTACATAATCAGCACCAACTTGTTCATTTAGTATCCCTTGTTCACCCGTATTACGAATTTCAACATCCAACCAATTTAACTTTTCTTTTAAAACTTGAAGTTTTTCCCCACCAACTCCATTTGCACAATCAACAATCAACTTCCCAATTCCTTGATGACTCTTCTTTGGTATCAAATCTATCAAGCATCTGAGGTAATATTACTAAATAAAGAAAATAAAGAAAATGTTGATTAATAAACCAACCAACCTGAATGAGGTGGAAACCTGATCAAAATAATCAAGCTCAGAGACACAGGGTTTTAAATCTTTGTTTCTAGCGCGTACCATCCAATGCAATTGTGGAGTTGTTACAACACCCATATCACTCGCGACGGCTCCAATTACTGATTGGGTTCCCTGTAATTAACCATTAATAATCAACTTACAAGATGAAGGATCCAGAATGATGACTTTATGGTTATTGAAAACAGGTGTATAAAAGATTTTCAAAATGAAAACTCTTAAAAATCACAATCATCCAAACTCAAAAACAAAAACAAAAAAAAAAACAGGCACAACTTGTATTTCATATATCAACCTAATATTCTCAAATTAAAAAGATTAAAAGGTTGAAAAAATTTGAGTTTGAATAATCTTACTTGTTTTGCAGCCTCAACTAGAGATTCACCACTAGGTCTTGTGTCTCTTCCCAATAATATTGTTGCAGACTTTGCTCCATTAAGTGGTATGTTCTCCTTCTTTGCAAATTCATCGATCAACTGATTCAATAAATCAACAAAACAAATAATGAGAACAAGGTCTTCTTCTTCTAAACATAATCGATTTAACAGTGATTAAAAAGCATATATGCAAGTTAAATATCGTCTTCTTCAATCAAATCTAAATATGAGAAACAAAAGATGAACAAAAACGATCAACTGAACCGAAATCCAACATTCAATTCGGATTTGGTTCAGTTAAGAGCCCAAAATTGACTCACGCAAACCTTAAAAACGAACATTCAATTTCTAATTGTAACCTGAATGAGACTTTCAGGATTTGGAGCATTAGCAATTGCATCAGCAAACGGCTCCCAATCTTGAGTGAGCATTTCACCACCAGGATCAGCAACCTTGACGCCATTATCAGATACTTTGTTGTGTGAAGCGGTGATCATCACTCCGATCACAGCTCCTCCGGTCTTCAAAGACCTCAGTGCCGCCAGTATCCCGATTCTAAACACCGTCGATTGGAGGATGGATGCATCGGTTCTGAATCCGGCGGTGCCATAAGAGAGCTTAATTCCTTCAAAATCGAAGTTGAAAATGTTGGATTTAGGGTTTTAATTACAAGATGTTGAAATGATATGATTTGATTTATGGAGATGAGACCTTTTGGTGGCGGGAAACGAGAAGCAGATTGAAGAAGTATTGATCTTTGTTGTTCGTCCATTGTTACGTCTTCCTCGATCTGCAAGAAGCTTTGTGTAAAGTGAAAATGAAACACAACTTTGTTGTTCAGGTTTTTCAAGGACCGAAATTGTAATTTCGGTAAAGATAAATTGATTTCGGATCAGAAAATGATAAATGTGTTGAGTTTTTTTATTTCAAAAGTGTTAGTAAAAAAACTTATTTATCAAATGGATAATTTAAACATATGTACCGCTGGCTTAAGCTTTACGGAAATGAGGCTTTTTTTCGAATTAATTGTCATCAACCCTACAAAATTTAAGTTTTCTTTTTATAAAAAACGAAATTGTTTTCATGTTTTGACCCATAATCCAAAGTCCAAACCCAACAAGGTTGCAATAATCCAAACCCACGTCAAAACACATCCTAATATGCAAGAACAAATTGTGATATGCAAAAAATGCCTTCAAATTCTAATAATAGAGCATCGTGCCCAGATCAACTTGGTCATGGCCTTCCAATATTCAAGTCATGGGTTGCAGTATCACTTGAAGCATTGAGCATTTTGGGTGTTGAGTAGCCTTTCGTCAATGAGTTACCTGAATGACCGACTCAAAAGTTTTCGTTGGCCGTTAAAAAAAATACATGAAAGTTTATAATAGCAATATGTACAACCATCAAAGTCATTACAATACAAGATAAAGTAGTGTTTTAGATAGAGTGATGATGGAGCATGACGAATTAGCAAAAGTGATCAAACTCAATGAGATTGTAGCGCTTACGATGATGATTTTGAAGAGATTGGCCTCTTTAATCTTTAGGAGGAAGTGGAGCACCCATTGTTTGTGTTGAAGGATAGACGATTTCTAGAGAGAGAGGATCGTTTATGAGGGTTTTTAAGGTGACATGTGATGCAAAGGAGACGATGATGATGAGCGTTTGTTTATCTTTTGCAACACTACTCAATATTCACAAATGAAATAGGTAAACGAGGTTGCTAACTTATGTTAGGATGAAAACAAGGTGTTGTCATTGAAAGTTTTTGATGGGTTTAAATGATGAGTAAGAATCTTACCCGCAAAATTAATGGAAATATGTCTGTTGTGTTAATTTTCAACGTTTTCACAATTGGTCTCCAACTACTTATATGTTCTAATCATATTTTGTTGACTTAATACCGTAGCAAAAAAATCAGCAACTTGTGAGCATGGGATGCCAGCAAATTAGCTATTTTGTATTCTAGCAACATACGTATATAGAAACATAGCATAGGATGCCATCAAATTAGCTAATTTGTTCCATTATTGCAAAATACTTACATAGAAACATAGGATGCTAAAAGTGAAAACAAATATCGAAAACAAAACAACAGCATACATGTAAGATGCGTGCGTGTTTGTTTTACAAGGCTGAACAAAATCAAACAAAAAAGTTCCAGAGACAAATGGAATTTGTTATGTAAGAATTCATAGGGAAAAGATCAACTAAATATGGAGCTTATTCTAAGAAACCTAAGAGGGATTAAAAAAACGTCATAACCGTCTCAAACGAACTCCGATTGAACTCATTTTAGCGGCGTTGGAACCGTCTTGTCAAACTCTACGATCTT
>WOUH02000006.1:2076228-2086258 GCA_009936405.2 Stevia rebaudiana | reverse complement strand
CTTTTTTTATAAAATGAAATTATAAAAAAATGATTAATCAATCATCAATACAGCTCCCCATACAGCCCATGCATTTCCACCATTTTACTCACCTACTTTACCCTTTCTCTCTCATGCGTGGCAGTCAATACAGCCCCTTATACAACCCGGTATACCGGATAGTCGTTGAATAAAAAAATTGTACTATTTCCCGGATAAAAGAAAAGACATCGAAAATAAATAGTAAACGAAACATTGATATTTTCATCTCAGCCGTACAACTTCACAGATCTACTCGATCGACCGACGGTGGTTCAAACCAGAGCTGACGCAATAAGTAATTCTCATTTCTTTGCATCTTCAAACCCCACCCTCTTGCTATCCCTCGCTTACGAATCACAGAGGTGCTGTTACACAACCTCCCGATCTCAAATCCCTCAATTCAATCAACACTTGTTTTTGTGTTGGATCTCGTACTCGAATCCTAGGGTTCATAAACTAATCATCGATTCACGGCTAATTACAATCCTTTACTATGGTGAGCTTTCATTTTCTACTTGATGTTTGTTTTCGATACTGTAGTTTAGATCTGGTATTGTATCCTTTATGAATTGACATTTGATCATTGTTGAATCGCATTCCTGATGTTGAATTTCGATTTTGAGTGTTTACTAACCGATGCTTTGAAATTTTGATGCTGGTTTTTCGCTACGGGGCAGCCTCTCAGGCTCGATATCAAGGTACTGTTGGTTATCTCAATTTGATTTTATATTTGGTGGATGACATTAACTGTATGATAATGATGAGAAGTTTTTAATTTCATTTTTGGCAGAGGAAGCTTGCTCAAAGATCAGAAAGAGTAAAATCAGTTGACTTGCATCCGACAGAACCATGGTAATGTCGCATATATCTTTTAGTAGTGTGTGTGTTGGTGATCAGTGATTGGTATCTTTTTTCTTATGAAATTGGCTGGCATTGTGTGTAAATCACATTACATTGAGCCTCAAATCTCAATGGTGATGCTTAGAGGAAGTAGATTTGAGATCAAGTTGTTATACAGCTATTTCTTGATGGACATGTGTACTTCTGTCTTTTTGCAGGATCCTCACAAGTTTGTATTCAGGGACAGTCAACATATGGGATTACCAGGCTCAGGTATGAAACCATTTTAAATTAAACTTTTAGAAACAGTAGTCGCTCGCAGTTTGTATTCAGGGATAGGCTAATGATATGTTATTATAACATAGATACCTAAAAAGTAAACACATCTTCATGTTTTTCCTATGCTATTGTCTTTTTATGTATAGGAATTTAGCAGAAAACAGCGCATGTTGACTTTTTACTGTGTTCCATTTATATTTAAGTGAACTAAAACCAAATAATACGTTGAAGTCAAACTTACAACAGGAACTCTAAAAGAAGAAGAGCAAACCCTTACATACCAAGATATTTAATGAACTATTTAATTCCCATCAATATCTCGTATATATGTTTCACCGTGACACCGTCTTGTATTGAGGCATCCTTGCATTTAAATCAACAAGTTCACGAGAAGCATATTGTAATAACTTGACCCCAAACTATTTCAAACATGTGAAGTATCAAGTTTTTCTAATTTTCATGTCTTTTCGGTAGAAATTTTAATAAAGTTGTATGATGCGAGCCTCATATTGGTCAATTTTTGTTGTAGACTGTGGCAAAATCCTTTGAAGTTACTGAGCTACCAGGTTTGTGATTAATATTTCAATTCTCCAACATGTTTCTCGTTTATGGTTGGACCCTTGTGGGAACATGGATCTGATGTTTAATGGTTACATGTTTGAAATGCAGTCAGATCTGCAAAGTTTATAGCACGCAAACAATGGATAGTCGCTGGTGCAGACGACATGTTTCTTCGCGTGTACAATTACAATACCATGGATAAAGTCAAAGTATTTGAGGCACATACAGATTACATTCGGTGTGTTGCGGTCCACCCTACACTCCCGTATGTGTTGTCATCATCTGATGACATGCTTATAAAGCTTTGGGATTGGGAGAAGAGTTGGTTTTGTACTCAAATTTTCGAGGGTCATTCTCATTATGTGATGCAAGTAACAATCAATCCTAAAGATACCAATACTTTTGCAAGTGCATCGCTTGATCGTACTATAAAGGTGATTTTATCAGGATTAAATTACTATTTGGCCCTTGTGGCTTGCTTCATTTAACTTTTTCAGCCTCAGAATGAATCTTCAAACATGTCAACCTGTAACATTTAAATTTTGTAACCATCTCAGCCCATGAGAAAGTTAGTGCCAGGGGCTGAAATGGTTACAAAATTCAATCGTTAGGGGTTGAAATGTCCGAAGATTCCTTTTTGGGCTGAAAGAGTTAAACGGGCCAAATCGCAAGGGCCAAAATAGTAATTTACCCTTTTTAAGAATGATTATGGTTGGGTATCTGGTACCTATCGGCCAAACATGTTGTAATGTATGTTTGACAGTTTATCTTTTTTTTTTTTTTTTAATGCTAGATTTGGAATCTTGGGTCACCTGATCCTAACTTCACACTTGATGCTCATCTTAAAGGAGTGAATTGTGTGGATTATTTCACGGGTGGTGATAAACCTTATCTAATTACTGGGTCAGATGATCACACTGCTAAGGTTTGTGTTAAATTGTTAATAATCATTGTGTTCTCTTAACCGCTATGTGAATTGACAACTGAATTTATACATATGTTTATAATTATTTTAAACAGGTGTGGGATTATCAAACCAAATCTTGTGTTCAGACTTTAGAAGGTCACACACACAATGTTTCTGCTGTATGCTTTCATCCAGAACTTCCAATTATTATTACAGGTTCTGAAGATGGTACTGTACGTATCTGGCATTCAACCACTTACAGGCACGTTCTTAATTGTAACCTTCAAATGCTTGCATTTTTTAATTAAAAAAATAAATTTTAATTGAAGTATGTACGTATTTCTATCGCATTAAGCTTAATCTGATCGCTGTTTAATTATTGCTAAGTTATATATATATTTATTATTATTATTATTATTTATATTTTTACATTTTTTTCTTTTTTTCTGGTGCAGACTAGAGAACACTTTGAATTATGGACTCGAAAGGGTTTGGGCTCTTGGATGCATGAAAGGTTCACGGAGGTAAAAAAATTTTAATTACGACTTTTGCATGTTTTATGATTTGTATTGTACTGTTGTTTCATATAAAGTTTTATGTTTATTGTCATTGTCATTGTCATTGTCTTGCTCAACTATATTATGGTTTCTTTATCATTCTTTTGAGCATGCTTCATAGTTCATATAAGGATGACATCCTTACTTGGTGGATTTCTGCTGTATTTTTTTTAATAATAATTTTCATAAAAAACTCATTTCAATAGCTTATTTTACCGTACAGGGTTGTCATTGGATATGATGAAGGGACCATAATGGTGAAAATTGGTCGCGAGGAGCCTGTTGTTAGTATGGATAATAGTGGGAAAGTTATATGGTCAAAACATAATGAAATTCAGACTGTTAACATCAAGAGTGTCGGAGCTGATTATGAGGTCCGCCTTTAGTTTTCCCACCAAAAAATAAATAAAAAAATGTTTTTTTTTTGTTTCTTCTTTTCTGTGAAGTTGAATTTATGCTCCCTTTTGAATATCAGGTTTCTGATGGAGAGAGGTTGCCGTTAGCGGTCAAAGAGTTGGGAACATGTGATATGTACCCACAAGTAAGTTTTTTTTTCATAAAGTCTAAAACTTTAAATAAAATTAAGAGATGCATTAGATATAGATACATTGTATTAGAGCATTCACATTTGGGTCTTTATAAATTATGTGAGTAAGTTCTTTATATTATAGAGATTGATTAAAAGTGGTTGTGAGTAGAGAGATATATAAAAACTGATGAAACTAGTATAAATATAGAAACACTGTTCATTAAAGTAAATTGGAGAGAGAAAAAGGCAAAAAAAAAGTATTATTTAATTGAATAGAAGAGAGAAAAAGTAGTGATAGACGTATAAAAAAGTATTATTTAATTGAATAAGAGAGAGAAAAGGTAGTGATTTTTAGTGAATTATACAGATAAAGAAGGAGAACCAAATGTGAATTATAAATGGGTTGGTTTTAGTTTAAGAACTTACCAAACTTGGATGCATTAAAACTAACACATTATACATGTTGATAATATGTATCTTTGTCGCAATGTTGATTATGCATTGTCGTTTTTGCCCTTATGTCCAGAGCTTAAAGCACAACCCAAATGGGAGGTTTGTTGTTGTATGTGGTGATGGTGAATACATCATATATACAGCTTTAGCATGGAGAAATAGATCCTTTGGTTCTGCATTGGAGTTTGTTTGGTCAACGGATGGTGAATATGCTGTTAGAGAGAGCACATCCAAAGTCAAGATTTTTAATAAATCTTTTCAGGTTAATGCACTCCCTATGCCTAATAATTCTAACAATGACCAATATGCCCCCGGTGTTAAAAGTTTCACAAGAATGTTTTGACACTGTAATACTGTTTTCTTGTGTTGATCAGGAAAAGAAGAGTATCAGGCCTACATTTTCAGCTGAACGCATATTTGGAGGATCTTTATTAGCAATATGCTCAAATGATTTTATTTGTTTTTATGATTGGGCTGAATGCAGATTGATTCAACGCATTGATGTTAATGTCAAGGTAGTGAATAATGAATTACAAACAATCTTTTTTTTTTTTTTTTGCTTAAATGTCACTGTATGACTTGTTTTTCTTACCATTTACCTTGTTTTCATTCTTTTTTCAATTTATTTATAGAACCTATACTGGGCAGATAGTGGTGATTTGGTGGCAATTACTAGTGACTCGTCATTCTACGTGCTAAAATACAATGTAAGATTCTTATTATCCGCATAGAAAGTAACAAGTTTGTAACAATTTTTGGTATTAAGGCTTGCTTTTCTGTTAAATCAGGGCAAACTGACCAAAATATCCTTTGACTTTTTTAATTGTTAAAGGGTATGTTGGTCATTTTACTTTATTTTAACAAAAAAAGAACGGAAGTTAACTTTAATACCCAAACCTGTTACTTTAAATCCTTAGTACCCAAATGTGTTACTTTCTGCAAACCACAAGGACCATCTGTGTAACTAACTTTATTATTTACTTCTAGTTATGTTTTTGCAAAATGTGATTGATATAATAAATTTGGTTATTTTGCAGCGTGATGTAGTGTCAGCACATCTGGATAGTGGTAAACCTGTAGATGAGAATGGCGTTGAAGATTCCTTTGAGATTCTGTATGAAGTCGATGAAAGAGTTAGAACCGGAGGATGGGTTGGAGACTGTTTTATATACACCAATTCTTCTTGGAAACTCAACTACTGTGTTGGTGGTGAGGTATGAAATTAAAACCCAATAATAAAAAATAAAAAAAATAAAAAAATAAAAATTGCGTGGTATGAGTGTATGACTAATAATACTACAATATAACATATAAATAAGTAATTGATGCTACATCCTTTTTAGGTAACCACCATGTTTCATTTGGATCGACCGATGTATCTTCTAGGATATCTGGCTAATCAGAGCAGAGTTTATCTAATTGACAAAGAATTCAAGTGAGTGATTTTCAGATTATTAATAACGGATAATTACTATTGTAAATATTGCTTCTAATAATTTTATTTGGGATATTTACATTTTAGTGTTGTGGGATACACTTTGCTTCTCACTTTAATCGAGTATAAGACGCTTGTGATGCGTGGAGACATAGAACGCGCTAATGCTGTTTTACCCTCAATTCCAAAGGAGCATCATAATAGGTAAAGTTCAAGTATCTTGTCTTAATCACACTTTGATTTATGTATTTTAATTACGAAAAGATATTAATTAAATATAACGTTGTTTTGATAGTGTTGCGCATTTTCTGGAATCGCGTGGTATGGTTGAAGAAGCCATGGAAGTTGCTACAGATCCTGACTATAGATTTGATTTAGCCATTCAACTTGGTAAACTTGAGATTGCAAAGGTAATATTTCAAATTGATAGTTATGTTTTTGGACACTTTTTGCCTTTTTTTGTTCCATAAATAAATTTACAATGAATTACTATCTATACATTTGTCAAATACAAATAGTAAGGTACCATGCTTTAAACACATGGTACTATCCTTCTTTGCGTATATATTTTTTAGTTTTTCTTTTTGTTATATATATATTGATATTGTGTTATCTTTATTATAAAACATATAGTACTTATAATAATAATTACTATTAATATTCAATGATTATAAAAAAATTTATATTAGACTTTTTATTATTATTTTATATTTTATATCATATTTTTCGTTAGTACGACTCTTAAATTTTGGGTTTTCTAAGTATCTTTTATAATTATGTATAATAAATTTATAGCGATGGTTACAAAAATCGTTTTTCTGAATGATAGTAGTTACATGTATACAGGATATCGCGCTAGTAGCAGAAAGTGAGTCAAAATGGAAGCAATTGGGTGAATTAGCCATGTCTGCTGGAATGGTATCATTTAATCATCTAAATAATACTTGCTCAAATTTTAAATGTTATTTTTTCTGTCATCATCATATTTCTTGATCAAGATGTGTTATTCACTTATTCGTAGTTTATTTTCGTTTTACATTTGAAGTCCATAAAATCCAATGTAAATTATCTAATCATTTAAATTAGATCTCATCTTTAACATTTGTGTCATTGCAGTTGGAAATGGCAGAAGAATGTTTGAAACATGCAAATGATTTAAGCGGATTATTGCTTCTTTATTCTTCTTTAGGAGATGCTGAAGAAATCGCAAAACTCGCATCACTCGCAAAAGAAAATGGAAAAAACAATGTAGCGTTTGCGTGTTTGTTTATGTTGGGTAAATTGGAAGATTGCCTTCAGCTGTTAATCGACAGGTTAATCCTTCATTAATCATCATATTTCATTAATTAAATTCAAAATCCATATGAAGTCAACCAGTCAACCCTAATATGCAAACTTCTAAAATTAACTGTTTTTGCAGCAATCGGATACCTGAAGCTGCTCTAATGGCACGATCATATCTTCCCAGCAAGGTTTCTGAAATTGTTGCCCTTTGGAGAAAAGACCTTAATAAGGTTAATTTTGGAATTATTTATATTTAATTAGATAAAAAATGGGCGGGTCAACGACTCAAGTCTCAATGGGTCAATTGGGATCTTTTTTTGAATTGCTCAAAACGGGGGTTTCTTTTTTTAATATAGTTAAAATTAGTTGAAATATGATAATGAAAACTACATTATTATTATTACAATGATAATCTAGTTAATGAATCAGAAGGGTCTAAAATTTTGAATTTTTAATTGCAGATTAACCAGAAAGCTGCAGAATCTTTAGCAGATCCTGAAGAGTACTCTAATATGTTTGACGACTGGCAAATTGCACTCGAGGCTGAAGCAAAGGCTGCAGATACGAGGTTTCATTTTTTTTAATATGTTTTTCGTAATTTTAGTGCATATTTCAATCAAAATAAGTTTTTTTTTTTTGCAGGGGTAATTATCCTCCAGCAGTAGAGTATGTGAACTATATTGATAGATCGCATATAACCCTAGTTGAGAAATTCAAACACATGCAATTGGAAGTTGAGGAACCACCGCAAAATGGAGAGTTGGATCATGAAGTAAATTATTTTAGATATATTATATATTAAAATGTTATATTTAATCTATTTGAGATTTAATTTTCCCTATCGTTTCTATTTTTTTTACGTTATTATCTCTTTTTATGGCACGGATTAGAGTGGAGATGATGAAGAATTTGTTGACGGCGAACAAGTGATTGAAAATGAAAATGAAAATAAAGAAGTTGTTGCAATGGATAATGATTCTACAGATGGTGCTGTACTTGTTAATGGCAATGAGGCTGATGAAGAGTGAGGTATGATCTTTAATATTTATTATTATTATTATTATTATTATTATTATTATTATTTTGATAATTTGGTATTTTAATAATTATGACCTAAATGAAAACGACATTTATAGGTTCTGAAAATGGGGAATGCAGGTTAATCAAGTGTGTGACATGAACATGGTGTAATTTTGTAGCGCGCACCGAATTTTGTGATTGAGAACATATAATACAGACTTGGGCTCGGTAGTGAGTGAATTAGTTACCTCTCTTTTAAGTGTTTTATGAATATTCTTTTTAAGGCGATTTATATTGTGATTTTTATGACATTTGGTAATGACTCATGCTTATAAATGTGGGAGGTATTAACAATCATATAGCTTTCTTTTTCATCAAATTGTAATGGTGTTTTCAGATTTTACTCAGGCTCGTGTATTTAGCTGGATCGTGTTTGTAATGATGTTTGGGTCTTGTACATCATGTGTTGATGGTTGTAATTGCTTTGAATTCTAGATTTTACTATTTGATGTCCAATTCTCACAAAATAGGGTTTGTATATTAGTTTCACTTGCTACTTTTAAAATATCTAAATATCTTAAAGACTATGTGGTGCATCTGGGTGAATGGGGATTTGAGTGAGTGTGTTACACAGAAGAGTGAGTGACTTATCTGGGTGAGTGTAAGAGTGAAAATGCCCATGTGAGTGGGGGTGTGAGTGGTAAAATGTAAGAGGTTGATGTGGTGTTTTGTGATTGGTAAGAGGGTGATGTGAGATATTGTGATTGGTAGGAGAGTGATGTAAGATATTGTGATTGGTTCGAAAATAAAAAAATGGAATCTTCACTCACCTGTGTGGTTTCGCTCACGGCGTGGGTGTCCACGCCCACAATAAAACATGGCGGGACGGTGTTTGGGCGTGAGTGGGGCGTGAGTGCACCCACTCACCTGGTGCTCCGGATAGTCTAACATTGATATAAGACGTCTCCTTTTAAATTCGGGTAAAGGAAACTAAAGTTATATAAGAAATAGAATACGATATTGCTTTATATTTAATAGATAACTGTATAAACTATAAAGAGGTCGAACTCTTAATCTTTTTGAATGCCATTTATTTATTAGAACTTTATAACCACGTAATTATATAAATTAAACAAAAGAAAAACATAATTTGAGTTTTTTGTTTTGAATATCAACTTTTTCTATCTTTTTGTCTACTATAGGATTTAAACACTCAATCTATTTGAAAGAACGACACCTTAAAACCACTTCGGACATAACAAAAGGAAATTATATGAAGTACTCTAACAAACAGGAAGAAAATGTATGAAACATGGAAATAAAAGAAGGGGCATCCATGTTTTGAACCTTATGTTGTAGAAATGACATATGATGAACACTAAAACTGACATTTTCAATGCAAGTATGTATATAATATAATATAATATAATATACGATACATATTTAATAGATATTATACTGAATTTGTTGGAAATAAAAAAATTATTGGGTATCAAGTATATACCCGATAACGATAAGTGTAAGACTAGGTATGAAGTGTCATTTGTAACATCATATAAGATTAAAGATTAGCAAAACCCGATTCATTAACACCAATATGGGTAGCATAAGAAAGCATTGTTAATAGGAACAATTGTTTAATGTTATAAAAAGAAGAACCACATATATCTCTTAAAAATTTGAAAGAATGTAATATTTTAAAAAGTACGATTTTTTTTAGATGTCAAAAGAACACGGCCCTAAAACTAGGGGTGTGTATGGGTCGGTTTGTGTCGGTTTTTGGCTAAAACCAAACCCAAAATTTCGGTTTTTTTATATTTTTGAACCCGTTTGAGTTCGGTTATTTCGGTTTTGGTTTTTTTGGTTTTTGATTTGGGTTTGGTTTGGGCTTCGGTTTTTTCGGTTTTTGTACTTGAGTTGGGTTTGAAATGATTTACAACTAAAAAAAACCTTTAGAAAAATAAAAATTTTCAAAGGTTTATTTGATGAAGAGTAAAAATAAGATTTTTCTATTTATAAAAAGAGACTCCTTTAATGTTCTTTTTATCTTTCAATGTGGGAGTAAAGCATAGGGATGGCAATGGGCCGGGTATGGGCCGGGTATTGCTAATCCCAGTCCCATACCCGATTGTAAAAGTGTGTCC
>WOUH02000006.1:2045913-2063244 GCA_009936405.2 Stevia rebaudiana | reverse complement strand
ATTTAATTGTTACGCTTGGTTTACTTCTAATTAATTCATGTAGATCCAACCCTCAAACAAATATTAAACCATTTTCTACATAACCAAAAACTCAACACGGTCACGCCAATGTTTGCGATAATCCTGAGATGACTGTTTCACTGTTCTGCCTGAATTCTTCTTCACTCTTAAAACCGCTTTTATCTTCAATGATCTCTCTAATTCTATCTAATGACCGTCGTTATTACTCAAAATTACTTCATACCTGCAAAAACATTAAAAATAACTCAAAGTAGACTCCGCTCCACCAAAACTAGTATTATGCAAAAATTATATGATATGAACAAGATTAATGTATGACATATGTGAAAATTGGGTGTTAAAACACTAAATAAAGGTGCATGAAAATGCAACTGACCTTTAAGAGAAGCTTTGTTTCCTACCTTACCATTCTTTGCCTGAATTTGAACCCAAAACCTTCAAGAGGAGGCTTTTTTCCTATCTTACCTTTAACCACTGGGCTAAGATATCATCGGTGACAATAAAATTACGGTTTCTTCTATGTATCTATCGTCCCTTATCTTCTACTGTCAAGTTTGCCCTAGAAGTACATGTATTCAAGTCCAAATGTTTGATTTCTTCCGTCTTCAAATGTCCCCATCGATCAAATCTTCTTCTTAATCTTCATCCAATCCAACTGTTATCGAGATTCGAGGGAATTTTTTGAGTGTGTTGATCCGGTGTTGTTGTTTGCGGTTATAGGTTTTGATCCTGCGGTTGTGAACAGTTGATATGGCGGATTTGGGGGAAGAAGATGAGTACGAGAGTGATCCAGAGCAAGCGAAGCTGTCTCTGCAGATGAGACGGAGGACAGAGGCGAGTGACGACGACGACGACGATGATGTTGGTGACGCGAGAGTTAGGGGTAGGAAAACGGTTAACAATTCTAGGGTTTTGGATTACGAAACTGACGGTGAAGGTGCAGTCGCAGAGTATGATGATGATGAATCAGACGTGGTGGATGGAAAAGAACAGTTAGTTGAAAAGGATGAAGGTGTGGTTGAGGGGACTTATGTTGAAGTTGAAAGGGGTAATGATCTAGCAGATGGTGATGAGTTTCATGAGCGTGATAGTGTTGATCAGTTTGATAATGTGGATGCAGAAGTGGGAAATGGTGCAGATGGACAAGTGGAAAAGAAGAACGATCCGTTTGCAGTGCCGACAGCGGGTGCGTTTTACATGCATGATGATCGGTTTGGAGACCGTGCTGGCGGTAGAAACAGGTTATTTCATCTAGATTGTTGTAGCCTTAGTTTTACATGTTAGTTTTAATCAGTTTCATTGTTACAAGGATGTGTTTTTATCTGTTTTGGGTGAGGAATACTTTAGACAATCTGCATTTGAATTATGCAGGATGTGTTTTCTCATTGGTTTTTGTTTGCTGCGAAGGGGAGCTTACGTTGACTTCTAGTTATAAACGGATCACTTTGACCATTTAGCTTGATAACAGGATTACTTTCTACATTAGCATGTAGTTATACATGACCAAATTAGCTTTCTGGTGCATCTGCTTTATCTTTAGTTTTTTTCTGTTTGTTTCTTTGTTCTCTATCGCTCATATATCAAAGCTGCAAGCTGAACAAGTGTTTCTTTTGAATTTTGATTCAGTTATGTTGTTTTGTTCTTATATTTTAGAATGTAGGATACTAAAAGTACATGTTTTTTAGTATTTATTCTCTGTATTTAGTTACATTTATGTGTGACAATTTGTTACAAGTTTTACCATACCTTTAAGTGACACTTCAAAGTTTAAAGTTTTGTTTATAATTGTAGGCGAACTCTTGCTGGTAAGAAATTGTGGGAGTTGAGAGATGAAAGCAAATGGGGTCATGACAAGTTTGAAGAAATGACTGGACATGATAGGCATTACAATGAGGTAAACCACTGTTTTTTATTGAATTATGTTTATGTATGTATTTATGCGTATAATGTTTGCACTTAAGTATCTTTTGTGTTATCAGCGTAGAAGGGGTCGTAATCGAGCTCGTGGTAGAAATCAAGGTGAAGGTCGTGGATTACCTAAAACTTACAATAATGACAATAATAATTACAATATTAATAATAATAATAATAATAATAATAACAATAATCAAATGAGCGGATTCAAGTCTGTAAGAGGCCGAGGCCCAAGAAGATATCAACCTTCTACACAAAACAGTTTTGAGACTCCTTCACGAAGCAGACAGTAAGTATATATATATGTATCATGATTTATTGTTATTTAGTTACTATTTGTATTATTTGTTCGACTGTTAAGTGTTAATATTAAGTATTTTAGGCCTGTTAAACCAATCGTGAAAACCTCACATGCAAATTCAAGAAGACATTCTGCAGCCACATCAGCATCAGAATCTACTCAAGTTTATGTTAGGAAAAATGTTGTTGAATCAAGTTTGAACTCTGCTTCTCCACCGTTTTATCCTTCTGGTTCTTCAAATCAAGAAACCAACTTGAGTCAGAAAAAAGATTCTCAAACTGAATCACTGAATCGGGCCACACGTCCACCTGTCACGTCAGAGAATTATTCAATTCCTCAGTCCAATATTCCACATGGAAGAAATGATTCTGTTTCATTAGGTATGGAGAATCTTTACATAAATGATTCATTTTCTAAGCTCATTAACACCACACGGGCTGAAGGAAGAGGCCCAATTACATTTGCGCCAGTGGCGTATCAACCAGTGCCACCTCATAATGCAAATTGGCGCAATCTCCAACCTTCTGGTCAACAATATGTGGCTCGATCTGCTAGTGGGTCCCGTGTGTCTTCCCCACCAAAAACATCCGGTCCCACACATGGTCTTGAATCTATAGACATGGAATCTTCTACAGAATCTAATGATTCCAAGATTCCGTTGGTTGGAAAAGAAAAAGGCAGTATTTCAAGTAGTGGAATGAGCTCGTTTTCTTATAATGATCAAAATTTCTCTAGTGCTCCAACATTCTTGCCAGGTAAACAAACAATTACGTTACTTTTTTTATAAGGAAAATTGGTTTTATTATTCTAAATTATGACCTATTGGCTGATAATAATCCATACTAGCAGTTCGGCTAATAATAATCATAACTTTCACTCTTGTTGTCAAGGGCCGCAACACAAGTAACATAATCATCTATTATTTACACTCAATTTCCACTCGATTTCGCTTGTACGTTTTCTCATTTCGTTAACAATCATCATTGTGAGCAAAATTGAGTGTAAATTTATGGTGATTTGCTACTTGGATTGCCCTTGACAATATAATTAGCCAAATTGCTAGTATCGATTATTATTGGCCAATGGTCCTAATTTGTATTATTACATTCCAAAATGGCATTTTTATAAATTTTATTTTTTATATATTTTTTATTTCACTAGTTATGCAATTTTCCGGACAACATCCTCGTGGTGTTGGAGTTCCTGCTGTTGGCATGGCGTTTCCTGGTTATGTTGGTCAGCCCAATGGGATGGGAAATTCAGAAATGACATGGTATCAAAATTAATTTTTTTTAAATATAGTTTATTATTATTTTAATTTGTGTTATGAACACCAACATCATTGATGATGTCATATTAGGTTACCTGTTTTGGCTGGTGCTGCTGGAGCATTAGGTGCTGCTGGAGTAGGTGCACCGTACCCGTTTATCGCAATGGATGGTGGTTATAATGCTCGTTCATCTGGCCAACCGTCTTCACTAATAAAGTACAAAATGTTATTAACAAGTTTTTTTCGCAGATTTAGTTATAATGTAGTTTATTTACTTGTTTTTATTTTTATTTTTAAATTTGTTTATTCAATTTCTTTGCAGCAAAGACAATATTTTAAATAATTCCAGCAGTGAAGTAAAACCATCTCAGAAACCTGGTAAGACTAAATCTGGTTTCTAAACTTAAGTTTGTTTAATTTGTAAGTAAGCAATTAATAAAATTAGTTTTTCACAGAGCTTGAAAAGGATGAGTTGAGACAACGGCAAAATAAAGCGCGCAGGCGAGTTTTGAGTTTTTTTTTTTTTTTGGGGTGTTATACTGTTATCCTTTGTTTATTATTTTGTACGGAAAGATTGATTTTATATGTTTTTGGTCTCTGTATGCAGATATACTGAAATGAAGTTTGATAAATGAAGTATTAAATAGGTCAACAAACAGCTATTGAATTTAGCTGATAAAAAACTGAAAACTTTGTTGATGAGTTTCTTGTTCTGAAATTCTAAGTGGTGTTGTGGGCCATAGGCCTTTTGTGATATCCAGTTTAATACTGGACCACTTTCGGCGGCCGTTGTATTTCCAGTTATTTACGGTAATGCCATTTTGGTTTTTTTTTTTTTTTTTTAATATTATTTTAGTGACAACATACATTGAAATCTTGAATTACAAACGTACATCATTGTAAATTGTTAGATTGTTTAATGTTGTAAAATGAATGGATCTGGATCTGGTTTGGATTCACCTAATTTTTTTTCCATTTAAAAGAATTTGACAAAAGAAATTGGAATCTTCACGAAAAAAATTCGCTATTGTTTTTACTACATGATAACATGGAATTAGAACTGTATGAAAGTGTACTGTTTTTTTTTTTTTTTTTTCATATTTATAACTAGTTTGATTTATGGGACTCTGATAGTAATGTTGTTGTGTACATTCAGGTATGTGTTTGAAATCTCTGCTCATGCTGCATCTTCATGGTAAAAGAATGCAGTTTGACAGGTGGCATGACTTTTTTGAATGCGAGGTATAAAAAAACATACTTGTCAATAATCAATATATAAATTCTATTAGATTTGAATGTATTTATGATGGTCGACATTCTTTTTTCACTTTCAGGTTTATTTTGGCTTGTTTCTTTATTTTTCTTTTGTGAACGGTGTTGGTAACGCCACTTGTAAAAACTATGTTTGGGGAATTAGTAAAAGAACAAGAGATGTTGAGTAGTGGCTTTGTTTTGAGTTTACTAGCTATAACGTGTTATTGTGTTTCTTCTTCTCCATCATTGGACTTGTAGTAAATCGAATGTTTTTTAGGCGTTGTTTGAAAGAACTTCATGTAAGTTTACATCACTCTTGTGAAGGTGTTATTAGTTTGTATGGTAAATAATGTTTATGTAAACTAATTATCACCATATATCTAGAAACCTAACTAGAGAGAATGTGTTTTGGTCTGTTTTTCACTCAACTTCCTACTAAAAGTTTGTACCCAAATGTCCTCCAATACATCAAGTTACAGAGTGGTGAAAAGGCTACAAGATATCTTTAAAGTATATGCCCATATGATTTTGTTCAGCATCGCCCGCCCAACATGCTTGCTTTTTAAGTATAAAAAGTAAAAAAGATCAACTCAAACGAAAAAAACCAACTAATAAGTTGATCATACACATACTAATATTTCTTATTTTGACTTTGATAGCCAATAAACTAAAAACCAACTATTGTAGATAGTCAGATAGATTCATCCAGCTTTAGATGAAGGTTTGGAGCTGTTCACATTGAACCCCTCTTGTCTCGAATGATGAGTTCTTGCCCTTGTAATTTAAATTTGCACAACATTCAATGACATTATTAGTCCAATTTATGAAAATTAAAAATTGACACATGTTGTCATTAACAAAAATCCAAATGCAGTAATAAAGAGCATACATAGTACTTAAGTAAGCTTCCGCTTAATGTAGGTTCATGGAGGGCCCGGATCGGTTCACAATTTGATGTATGCAACTTTGTCCTACACATTTATGCAACGACTTCAAAGTATATTACACTAGAAATAAAATGTTATAGAAATTGAAATCTCTGACTTCATCAACTCAACAACCACTACTGTCACCCCACTCTACACGGCCCTCCTATGCCACCTCAACTTGGTTGTTTTACGATCCCACCTGGCTGTCATCCATGCCACACCACCACCACCACTCCATCTCTTGTCGTAGTTTTCACATCCACTTTCATGGTCAATGGCACTATCACCTCACCATCCGCTAACCCTGATTGCCACCATCACCACCACGACAATGGTAGTGTTAATGGGCAACAATGGGCCACAACAGAGCACACGTCATCAAAAGAGAAATGATAAAGATGACGTCGACCAATAATATAGCTTTCAGTTCCTTTATTGTTGTTACATATATGCATTACAAAAATTTTAATTTTTATGATATATTTCGTTACTTCAAATTTAAAACTTTTATATGAAATCCAAATCCGATTCTCTCGATTTCAATTATCTTATAAAATTAAATCATTAAAGAAATGTTATTTAAAATGTAGAATTATAATAATTAGAAAAAAAAAAACCCCTTAAGAAACACTAACTTTAAAAACAACCCCTCAATTTCATCCTAACATAAGTTTGCACCACCCTCGTTACCTATTTCATTTTGTGAATACCGAGTAGGGTTGCAGAAGATAAACAAACGCCCCTTCATCACCGTCTTCTTTGCATCACACGTCGCCTTATAAACCCTCATAAACGATCTTCTCTCTCTCTCCAAACACTTTCTCTCTCTAGAAATCGTCTATCCTGCAACACAAACAATGGGTGCTTCACTTCCCCCTAAAGAGGCCAATCTCTTCAAACTCATCGTCGTAAGCTCTACAGTCTCATTGAGTTTAATCACTTTTGCTAATTCGTCGTTTTCTATCATCACTGTATCTAAAACACTAGTTTATCTTGTATTGTAATGACTTTGATGGTTGTATTTCTATTATGAACTCTCATGTCTTGAATTGACGTAAACATGCGATTTAGTATGTAAATTTGACTCAGGAAATTGACAGCATGTTGGTATTTATGTATATTATAATCAGTATTGCAATCTGGTTTCGTTTTGGTTCATCAAATCAAATGAACCGTGTGAAATTTCTGTGCTATTTACCATCAATTAAAATTTGAGATTCATGTCACCTGCAACTTAGTTGCAACTCTACTGATGCAAGTTCCTGTTAGCGTATGGTTATAGTTGTTCTTCATCTAATGGATGCAGGTGTTCCAACTATTTGGACTAATGTGATAACTTAGTTAAACATTGTTTCAGACTTTCAGTAGCAGTGCTAATTCTTGAAATCTAAATGCCTCATAGTATATAAAGTACCTTCAAATCTTTAAGAAGTTATAAAGGAATTAACAAAACTAACTTATTCTTTATGTCCTCAACTTCATAAAAATGCCGATTGACAATTTTTCTGATATTGTTTCCTTTTTGTTTCGTCTCCAGTTCTTAATGAACAAAGTTGAATTTATGACAATCTCTCTAGTATAAAACCAAATTGATTTTCAATATCTGGCTCCTGCTTTTTTAGCAATGATATAAACTGAAATCTGAGAAAATGATACAGTTTCTCTTGATTGTTTCTTTTGCAGAAATCTTATGAAATAAAGCAGTATAAAAAGGGGATTAAGGCTGCAGATACTATATTGAGAAAGTTTCCTGATCATGGAGGTTTGTGAAAACTTTATTATCTAATGCAACTTTTTATTCATTTATTTATTTAGTTTATAATAAATTTGAGGGCTAGAGAACTATGGTATCAGGGCATGCTAGTGGTTTAGAAGAAGTTTTATACGTATGTTGTGAAACGTTGCAGCAATCATTTTTTCAGTGGTTTAGAAGAAGTTTTATACGTGTGTTGTGAAACGTTGCAGCAATCATTTTTTCAATTTAAGTCTATATCAAATGAAGTTATATTCTAAAGTAATATAAAGACATTTGTCTCTTTATGCCAATACTGTTATACGCTTCTTGCAGAAACGAAAAGTAAAAAAAAAAAGTTTATCATTCGGTGCATTTTCCAATTTTTACAAACTAATTCTCTAAATTTGGCAACATTAATACAAGGGATACTGATATATTATGGGTAGCCTCTGTTCATGGGATGCCATTTGTAATTTATAAATATAAAGTTAATTTTATTCGTTTAAATTTTCTTGTTACCAGAAACTCTCTCGATGAAGGGATTAACATTAAACTGCATGGACCGTAAGCAAGAAGCATATGAGCTTGTACGATTAGGCTTGAAGGTTAGTAACTTCTAAACAGTAAACCCTACATCAAAATACACTTATGTGAAATTACCTTTATACCCATACATGAGAGTTTACATGTTTGACTGTAGAATGACCTGAAAAGTCATGTTTGTTGGCACGTTTATGGTCTTCTTTACCGATCAGACAGAGAGTACAGAGAGGCAATAAAATGTTACAGGAATGCTTTGAGGATAGATCCTGACAACATTGAAATACTTAGGGACCTATCTCTCTTACAGGTACATTTCCTTACATGGTAAACGTATTTTATTATTTTTCTTTTTATTGTTTCTTATACCATTATGTGCAAATATGAGTTATGTGAGATAAAGCCCCTTATAGTTGGTCTGAAATGACTAATATATGTAGTTTGAAAATAATCGACTAATTGCATTACTGTTTATATAGCATATCAGAAATTATCAGCATCAATGACATTAGATTTGTCTTTTTTTTTTTGGTTTGGTAGCTAATAGTGATTTTGTTATCCGATTATAGGCACAAATGCGTGATTTGGCAGGTTTTGTTGAAACTAGACAACGATTGCTGACTTTAAAACCTAACCATCGAATGAATTGGATTGGTTTTGCGGTATCACATCATCTAAATTCAAAGTGAGTTGTTAAAACTTTAAAGTTCATGTTAATTTAATTCACAGAATTAATTTACATTAAATCAATGTAGGCTAAAAAGTTTTTAGAGGTTAATTGCAAATTTTTCTTTCATATTT
Organism: Stevia rebaudiana; assembly: GCA_009936405.2. Classification (NCBI taxonomy): domain Eukaryota; kingdom Viridiplantae; phylum Streptophyta; class Magnoliopsida; order Asterales; family Asteraceae; genus Stevia; species Stevia rebaudiana. The sequence goes on along the minus strand of WOUH02000006.1, from coordinate 2,054,479 downwards.
TATTTTCATAGTGTCAATTAAGTATTCATTTTAGTCTCATGAATGTTAAGTTTACTCACTGCAAATCATTGTTATGGTAGCAGTTTCATTATTTTTTTGGTTGTTTGTAATTTGTTTATGGATGTTTGGCTACAAGTGCTTCAAAAGCAATTGATATCTTGGAAGCATATGAAGGAACTCTTGAAGAAGATTATCCTCCAGAAAGCGAACGTTGTGAGCATGGGGAAATGCTGTTATACAAGGTAATAGTTACGATTAATAATAATGCAATAAAAAATAAAATCTTTTTATTTAACTTTTGTAAACCATTATGCATTTCATCTTCAAATAGGTTTTCATATGGCTTTTTTCCACTACCAAACTTCTTTTAAATAATTATTTTGTAATTCTATAATTAGGTATGTCTATTGGAAGAATGTGGCCTTTTTGAGAAAGCACTCAAGGAGTTACGCAAAAAAGAGTTAAAAATTGTAAGTTTATTTTATTTTCTTTGAATAATATTAACGTTCATTTCATAACTTATTCTGACTGCAATTATAGGTTGACAAATTATCCTACAAAGAAGAGGAAGCTTCTCTTCTTATGAAGCTTAACTATTTTGAGGAAGGTGAAAAGTTGTATCGAGTACTTTTAACCATGAATCCTGACAACTACAGGTAAAAACATAGTCCGTTAATGATACTTTATTTAGCTTTTTTTTACAAAAAAAATAAAAATCAATTGACATCTTTTGTTCAGATACTATGAAGGATTACAAAAATCTGTTGGACTGCATTCAAAAACTGGAAAATATTCTTCTGATGAAATTGATAAGTTGGATGCTTTGTATAAATCTCTTGCAGAGCAGTACACTTGGTCTTCTGCTGTTAGGGTGATTAAATTTTTTTAGCTTTACTAATTTTTAACTCAAGTTGAATAAAAATATATACAGCCTTGAATTAAATTTAAAATCACAATGTTATCTTTAGAGAATTCCGCTAGATTTTTTGGATGGTGAAAAGTTTCGCGACGCTGCTGATAATTATGTCAGGCCTCTTTTAACAAAGGTGCTCATAGAGTCATAGTTTGCGTATTTTATATTATTATTCCTTCGGTGACATGTTACTTAATTCAAACTCTTTTTTTTTAATTTTATTTTTTTATTGATGCAAATGTAGGGAGTTCCATCACTATTTTCTGATCTTTCCCCTCTGTATGATCATGCTGGCAAGGTTTGTTCAAGCTACCTCATCTTATTTTTTATACTTCTGCGTTATTGTGACATATTTTGACAATTTTTTAGGCTGATATTCTTGAAAAATTGGTTCTTGAGTTGGAAGAATCACTTAAAAAGACGGGTGGATATCCTGGAAGGTAAAAATTGGATCATACATTGTGTTTCAGTTTTGTTTAAATTTTTTGTGTAATATTTGTATTAAATCTTGTGTTCAGATCAGAAAAAGAGCCGCCTTCAACACTTATGTGGACCTTGTTTTATTTGGCTCAGGTTTTTTTTTTCTGCCCAAATTATTTGGATTTGAATAAATTTACATAATATATTAATTATGTTATTATTATTAATATTATTATTCTTTTGTTGTGCTTATGCAGCATTATGACAGACGGGCCCAGTATGATATTGCTCTTGCTAAAATTGAGGAAGCCATGCAACATACTCCAACTGTTATTGATTTATACTCTGTAAAGGTCTGCTTACACTATCCATTGTTTTTTTTTTTTAATTATTATGGATAATTTTACATATGGATCTTCTAGAGAAAACCACATGTGTTACCTGCTGGTTTTTAAAAGCTGTTTTTTTAAATGTTTTACTTATGAAAATTATTGTAAATGTTCATAGATTTATAATGTTTTATTAGCTGTTTTTTTTAAATGTTTTAAATAGGCTGTGAATTGATTCCAAATTTGATGAAAGAGTAATAAAGCTAAGTTAGAAACTTGCAATCTACCCAATTAGTTTTATAATGATCATAAGAAAGAAATGCGTGTTAAAAAGGGAATAATGTAAAGGACATTAAAATGGTCAACTCAAAGTATTCCCTAGTATTCACATTTTAATTCCAGCGACTTTTAAGAATTTAAACAATTGAATAACGTAAAAAATATGATAGAATTCTAGAAGATTCTAGTGATTTTATTTTTTAACTAGAATTTACATTATTGTATATACCGAGTATAACCACAAACACTTACCAAATTCAATAATATTAGTAAAAGTATGCAGCATATAGTGAATTTATTTTATTATTTATTATTTTTATTTTTATTTTTACAGAGCAAGATACTAAAACATGCTGGAGACTTTACAGCAGCTGCTGCATTAGCAGATGAAGCCAGATGCATGGATCTTGCAGATCGTTATGTAAATAGTCAGTGTGTTAAAAGAATGCTGCAAGCTGATCAGGTCCAAATTCCAAATATTTTATTTTCATTTTCCAACTAACTTAAAACATTTGTACATAATTTCTTATATTAAATTTTGGTTTTATATGAATTTAATAGGTCCCCCTTGCAGAAAAGACAGCTGTATTGTTCACAAAAGATGGTGAACAACATACTAACCTGCATGACATGCAGTGCATGTGGTTAGTGCTTGTTACAAACTTGTTTTCAAATTTATACACCAATAATGATATATTTTTTAAATATGAAATTTTTACGGAATCGTGTTATTTCAAGGTATGAAATTGCTTCTGGTGAAAGTTATTTCCGGCAGGGTGAAATTGGACGGTCATTGAAAAACTTTTTGGCGGTTGAGAAACATTATGCAGATATAACTGAAGACCAATTTGATTTTCATTCTTATTGTTTAAGAAAAATGACTTTGCGATCGTATATTGAAATGTTAAGATTTCAAGATCGGCTTCATGCTCATGCTTACTTTCGCAAGGCAGCTGCTGGAGCTATAAGGTGAAGTTTCTTGGGTCATGTTTGAAAAAAAAAAGTCAACATAGTCAAAGTTACTTACATTCTTACTGCCACGTCATCAGTTTGACTTTTTTGCATAGTCAAAGTTGGTTACCATCTACGGCAATTAGCCTATTAAATTTAAATTGTGTTTTGTTAATCAAGTATGGGAAATTAAATTTTCTGTTCTTGAGAAATAAAGTATTTTTTTTTTTTACATTTGATTTCTTGCACGTGAAATGCGAATTTTGTTTGACCTTTTTGTGGTCTGTTGACTGATGCAGATGCTACATCAAGCTTTATGATACTCCTCCAAAAACATCAACAGAGGAAGATAATGAATTAGCAAAATTGCCTGCTTCTCAAAAGAAGAAATTGAGGCAAAAACAAAGGAAGGCTGAAGCAAGGGCAAAAAAGGTATTTACATTTTACTCAATTTTATTAACATATTTAATTTGAGAGCTTTTACTTTGATGATACAAAATGAGTGGATCGTGTATATTAGGTTACAAGTCAAAGTTTGTAAATTTTTTTAATATATCAACTCGAAATAATTTATAATTTTTTTTTCTATATAATTCTCCCTTTTTTGTAATACATTAGTTATATTATTTCAAAGCTAAGTAATTTTTTAACAAATGACATTAAAATAGACTATGTAGCAATATTACTTTAATTTTTCACATTTTTTTTAAATTTTCTATCAGGAGGCAGACGTAAAGAGTGAGGAAGCAAATGCTGGTGTTTCCAAGTCTGGGAAACGAAATGTGAAAACAGTTGATTTGGATCCTCATGGAGACAAATTATTGGAGGTTGTAGATTTAATTTTTATTTTTTATACACACACCAAAATACCAAATACACTTACATTTGAAACAATATTTTTTACCAATATATAATCAACCTTTTTCTGTTTAACCTAGATTGAAGATCCTTTAATGGAAGCTAAAAAGTACCTGAAACTTCTTCAGAAACACTCATCTAATTATCTGGAAACACATTTACTGTCATTTGAAATTAACATCAGAAAGGAAAAGATATTGCTCGCCTTGCAGGTAAATATATTTCTAATCATAAAACTTTGATTTTTTTTTATTATTTATTTCTATTATTATTTTTTAATGAGTTTGTAGATATTTTTTGTTTTAGACATGTTTAAATATGAAAGACTATTGTTGCAAACTTGTTATAATATTCTTGTATTTTAAAATCAAACAATTTCACCCATTTGAATCATTTGACAAAATATTAATAAATTTTTACTTTCCTTGTTTTTCTATTTCATTAAGGCTTTGAAGCACATGGTACAACTTGATGCTGAAAGCCCAGATACACATCGTTGTTTGGTATGTCACACATGTATCCTCATTTGTATATTTTTCTTTTCTCAATTTGAAATATTGTTTATAAATTTTGTGGTTTTTACAGATAAGGTTTTTTCACAAAGTGGCATCAAGGTCAGCTCCTACAACCGACTCTGAAAAACTAATTTCTGGAGTGTTAGAAGCAGAACGACTAAGTTTCAGGTTATTTTTTAGCTTTATTTTGTGCATTTCTAATGCATTCTTCACCGTTTCTTTTAGTGATATTTTTATAAAATATTTGTTGTTTTTTTTTTCTTTTAGCCTGCTGCATGATAAATCTCTGATGGAGGCAAATAGTGTTTTCCTTGAGCAACATAAAGGTAATCTTTTTTACATTTTGCATGAAATTACTTAGTATTGTGTAGTTTTGGTTAAATAAATTGTTAGCAGTTTTTTTATTTATAAATTATAGAAGACTAAAAGCATTCACATTTGTGTCTCTGTCTTCATCTTTATAATTCACTAAAAATCACTATCTTTTCTCTTTGTTATTCAATTGAATAATATTTTTCTTATACCTTTAGCACACTACCTTTTCTCTCTTCTATCTAATTAAATAATACTTTTTATACATTTATCATTATTTTTCTCTTTTCTATTTAATCAGATACTACCTTTTTTATATTTGTTATTACTTTTTTCTCTCTCCAATTTCCTGGTTTCATCAGTTTCTGTATAATATAAAGAACCCAGTCACATAATTTATACAAAGTAAGTGGCAACTATTATGTTAGTTATAAAAAAAATCATACAAAACTTTTCTGGCATAAAATCTCAAATTATAAAAAACTATAATTAATTGGTGGTTTATATTGTTGGTTCTGTTTGATCATACAACCATAACCAAACCAGACCTAAAAAATTGGTTATAAAAAACCATCGGTTTTTCAGTTGGTAAGACGCTATATTTGTGATTTTGCAGATTCTTTAATGCACAGGTCAGCAGCAGCTGAAATGATGTATTGTTTAGAACCAAACAAGAAACCAGAGGCAATCAAACTGATTGAAACATCGCCTAATAACCCCGTTTCAAGGTAAACCAACTTAATAAAATGTTTTCCAGAAAGCGCGTATGATTTTGCAGATATCTTACCTAATTACCTGTTTTGTAACCAAATTAGCAACGGACCGTTTGGACCTGTAAAAGAATGGAAGCTGAAAAACTGTGTTGCAGTTCACAAAATCCTAACTGCTACTTTTAATGATCAAGACGCCGCATTAAGTCCGTTTTACCCTCATCTTCTCCCCTTTTTTATCGCGCATCTGCCAGTTACATATATTAATTATTTTGTTATTTTTTTTATTGGTAGGATGGAAAAACCGATGCGCGGTAGAGTTTCCATACTCGACCTACTTTGAAGGCAGTCTTTGCTCTAATGTAACCGCAAACAAAGCTTCTAAACAGACACACACGAATGCGGAAAACGGGACTATTGAATCGACTCCATCAAATGGTAGAGCAGAAAATCTAGAGTCCATGAAGAATCTAGCCATCTAGAAAGAGAAATTTATAGGATTTAACCATGTTGTGGGCCCCATGAAAAAAAGAACTTTTAAAATTTAATTTTTTTAATTTTCTTGGGTTAACAATTGGGAAAATGTGTATAATCTACTCGAGTTTATTGTGTTCAACGGACCCGATGTGATTCTGGTCAAGAAAAATGTCATCAAACCGTCTTGACTTTTGATGGTAGTTGAGAATCTTGAGAGTATGTTACATGTACTACTGCTGTTTTTGGGTTTTTTTTTAATGTTGTAAAAGTGATACTTATTTGCAAAAATTTTGGAATTTAAATGTTACTATAACTGATTTTAGCCTTTTTTTGATACTTATCGAATTGTATAGCTTTAGTAAATCAATTGACAACACGAACCCGAGACCCAACCATCAGGGGTTTGGTGGGTCCTGGTTGAGTGGTTGGTGCGGATTGGTGTTGGTTAGGTAGATGGTGGTTTGGGCCGATGGGTTTTGGTTAGCCAAATAGTGACGACAAAATGGGTGAAGCAGAAGCTGTGGTTGGTCACTAGCGACTTCTGATGTAGGTTTTGGGCCTGGCCCATAACCTAGGGGCCCATGATGTCTTATCAATTATCGCTGGAATTCTGGAAGCACAGAAAATTATAGCTGTCTTGGGTTGTGTTGCCTTTAAAGAAACAGCTATAAATCCATTTAATATATAGATCTATTAATAAGAATTTGGTTTATTTTTAACACTATGTTAGAGCTTACGTGAGGTTACACAATTAATACTTAAATTTTTATTATTAAACTATTGTATATATATGTTAAGTTAGTATGCTGTAAATACTCAAACTAAATTAATGTTGGACACTTATACAGTGTTGTAAAAATCGTTAGGCGCTAGTCGAACGACGAGGTGGGTACTAGAGATTAATCAGGATTAGTCGGATTGTAAGTTTTATATGTAATTCTTAAAGAATTTATATATACTCACACTAATATGAATATAATACTTCAAAGTTCACATAAATGAGCCAGTCTATGTAATTATAACAATTTTTGTTCAATTGCGACTAAATTTGGTTAAGTATTAACCAAACTCACAATGTCGACGAGCATCTATTTAGACCAACGGGACTGATTAATGATAATCTGTCATTAATCGGTGAGAGGATGATTAACGATTAATCGTAGAGTAATCTGGATTTTTACAACCATGCACGTATTTGATCATAAATTATGGTTTGGGTTTAAAGACTATTCATTAAGAAATTGTAAAAACCTTAAATGTTTATATACAGTTTACTCTTCTAAATATATAAGTTAAAATACTTAATTGTATAATAAAAAATTTAAATGAATTTGAAATTTAGATCAATTTTAAATCTAAAATAAAAACATTGTAGTGTCGTTATTTGACATTATTTATAACCATTTATCAAAGTAAGATTTTAATTTGGTTTAAATTAACAACCACTAGAGAGGGTATTATAGAAACACCTTATATACTTAGATTCATCAAGTTGGCTCTTTGGCAAGGACAAACTACTGTATGTGCATGCTATTTCCTAGATGCTTCCACACCGGAGGTAAATTGCGTATTTTGACACACAGGAAAACACTGGTGTCTTAAGATTATACACAAATAATTTTTATACTTTTTAATTACAAAAATCTAAGTGTACCATAAAAGCTTGAAATTTATATTTTTAGTAGGTTATAATAACAAAACGATGTTTTTAAAAGGTTTAGTTATAGTGTGCGATAAATTGAGCTATGGTTTCACGGTCATTGACATATGTATCGAGACCTGTTTAGCCGATGTACTCAACATTTACAGGGTGCATCTAAGTATCTAACTTGTTTATGTATCTTCACTTCGACTATTTGAATTGTTTGTTTACACGATGCGTTTACTGTCCAGTATGAGTTGAATTAGTGGACACGTATACCTCTCTTCGTAGAGTTACTTCTTATACATATGCCATGTCTAGAATCCATTTATATAGTGGTTACATCTTGTAAAAAGTCATATATTGTAGTGTGACCATTCTTGTATATTATATATGGAATATGACCATTTTTTTAGTTATTTATTTATTTATTAAATTTTTTTTTTTGTGTAGGATCCTTAGTGACCCTCAAGACTAAATATGTTGGGTTGGTAAGAAACAATGACTTTTATTGGTAGATAATTGTTTTTTGTTTCATTTTTCAATCAAAATGTTGAATATGATGCGGAAGATGAACACATGTTAACGTAAGATAAAAACAAGCATCAATTTTGGCAATCATGTTGACAAAAGTCATAAATTTTAGTATTAGGAATGATCTTGAATTTCTGTAGATTGGGGAGGGATATGTAAAAACTAACTTGTAACAGTGTGAGACAGACGCACCAAGATATTGTCCGTTCCTTTCAGGACGTATGACTATCGTTCTCATGATTTTGTTTTCACCTGATAAGTTGTTTGTCCAGACAACATATATCTTGATAGGGAAGATATTCAACTCTTTATAAAAAGGTTTTGTTTTCTACCCAACCGGTGTTGAATATTAGTTCAACACACACAGGAGATGCTTTTTTATCTTTAAAATATATAAATATAAATATAATCTACTTATAAGAAAAATAGTTGCTTTTATGATGTAATTTAAATATAAATTTCTTAATATTTTAGAACTTGCGTGTAAAACTTGGGGCTCTCTCTTTGGGAGTGTGACAACTGGCCGTTTTCCGGCAGTTGACCGGCAACTTTCGACCGTTGACTATCTGAAAACCCGCCGGTACCTAATCATAACTCGATTATTTTATCAATATTATAATTCTATT
>WOUH02000006.1:2015500-2028030 GCA_009936405.2 Stevia rebaudiana | reverse complement strand
CAGGGGCAATGGAAGTGTATTCCATTTCGTGTAAATTTCACAGCAGCAGATTACAGTGCTCTTTATTGTTCTCTTATATTATGTGTTTTCCATCAGGTGATGGATCGAATCCAGAATTAACCCGGGTTTGATTCTGATGGTGGGTCGAAGGTTTACCCATTCTACGGGATTTCTACGCATCTGGTGTGGTCGTTGATTCTCACGGAGGTCGAGTAGTCGACATTGCTTACAGGCCGCGAAAGTGAGGGATAGACGTGAGAAAAAACGCCGTTAAAAAAAATAAAATGTACTCATGTTTTTGTCCAGCTCCTCGTTTAAAACAATCAAGTAACTGTCGCCGTTACCAAAAATTATTCCTAGATAGCTTATCGACGTTTGTTGAAATTGAATTGCGGTAAAAAAATATTGATCTATAAAACACATACAAATAACTTTTGGTATCTAAAAATAACATTTTTTCCTTACAAAACAACAAATAACTGAGCGGCCAAAATAGTATATTTAATGATTTTGGAAACGTACCCCCAGATCCGGGCAAAAAGACGTGGCCCGCACACCATGTGAACATATGGCGTTATCGTTTATGAGCATCTTAATGGAAAAAAATTATATTCAAACGATTAATTTTAATAAAATAACTTTTTTGATTGAAGATCACATGACTTTAATAAGATCACACGGCTAATTACCTTAAATCTACTTTGCTTTTACATGAATATTATGATCTAACAAATGACAATTTAACGTGCATAAGGTATAACGATATACAAGATTTTCTTCTACCTCATAATGATAATGAATAATGGAGTGGATTAGACGGGGGTTAACTAATTCTTATAAACCATCCTAAGCTTGATGGAGTTTTCTCAAGATTTTTTATTAGAAAACTGATTCTTATATACCAATCAATGATTGGATATGATGCATACCGATGGATTTTTCACAAGATTCAGATTATCTGATCATAAAGAACGACATTCTAAACTTTCCATGAGTGGGAGGAAGATTCTTGAATTCCCTCAAACAAAGGAATTTGGTGAAATCCAATTCCTCAAGAGACCAAGCAAACACATTTTGGACGAATCAATTCAAATTTTGATTCCTTCAAATTCACGTGATTTTCCTATCATACGGTATTACATTCATAAAGTAATATAACCTCTTTGAATATTGCTTTTAACCTTGGACACGATTTTATCTTTTGATGATCAACTTCCCACATTATAGATAAACACCCATATATAGATCATTCTATCCTTTGCATTCATAAAGCGCCGGTGAACTTCTTGACCGACTCGTTGAAAGAAAGATTGACATTTAAACCAGCTGACATTTTGGTCTTTGGATGGGTAGGAGGAAAACACGCGTGTGTGGACCTTATAGTGGTTTCTCCTTATGTGGGCTTGGAGAGTAGTATTTTCACGATGGGTTGAACTAATTTAAAGGCTGCTTAAGGGAAAGTAACCAAACACGAGAAAACGTGTTTTGACAACTAACACGTGTTTTAACCATTTGCATTGATACTTTTTGTTTTCTTGCGCCTGAGATAGTGGAGCTACCGAGTTGAGTACAAATGGTCATGCATAGTAATGTTTTGACTACTAGATATATGAATGTAGTTTTTTTAAAAACTTGGTTTTACTATTCAAAAAAAGGATAGTGCTGCACTTTGTTGTGCGTTTACTGTCTATCGATTATCATTTTCTTTACAATTAATTACAAATGATATATTCCAAATTATAGATGAAAAAAAAAATAGCATTCTAACATTATTTTTTATATAGTAGATGTCACTAGATTTGTGGGAGTGGGAGATTAGGTTGTGTCGTAGGATTGTTGGAATATATACATATTTTCTAAGATAGGTAGTAAAGTGGGATCAAGCCTAAAACTATTTAGCTAAGGTGATTCTTTCGCCAAAGGATAGAGTTTTTTCTTTCACTTTAATAACCGATTTTCAATTTTTTGATGAGATTCATGTTTCAGCCCATGTAGATGTCTATGTACGTATATTGGGTAAAGCACCAATTTGACAATGTATGGATTTAGCTAACTTCCTAAGTGAGGCCCGAGTCGCTCCTAATCCCATATATTTTGCTTTTTTTTTTACACTCACTTTTTATCCCGATGCAAGATTAAATCAACAAAGTATACAAGATATGTTATGTTTGACATGCAAGATTAAAACAATAAGTAAGAGACATTTGTTTCAATGCTATCCTCGGTACTTTCCAAATGGAAGATCTCGGGTTGGAATCTCACTTAGAGCAAAAAAAATGTTATTGGGTGAGCCAGCGGCTTTCCGACAAAGTGAGTTTTTTCTTGGATTCGTAAGGCGGGGTCGTCACGCTTTTAACGCTTCACTGTGGAAGACTGATATATTTGTTAACACGAGGCTGGGTGATCACGCTATCTGCTCACTTTCACCCATGAAGATTGGATATGGTTACAACTTGTCAACTTGATTTAGGTTTTTAATAAAATAAGTTTGTTAGTTAAAGAAAAAAAATCATAAATGGTCATGATATCATACCGGGCAAACGGTAATTTTAAAAGTGACAAAATTATGACCAAATCAAGAAAGGGAGAAACTCGCTGACTCTTGCATCTGACATACTTAAAACCCTTGTCCCCCAAATTCAAAATCACATTGTCCTCTTTTTTCACCGATTGTCGATTCTATGATTCTATGAAGCCGATCTCCACCGTTCATATCTGAAATATTCAAATCCCTCTTCGGTCACTCTTCGATGCATTAGCTCAAGTGTTTGTTATTGATGCTGTAGGGAAGATAAAGGTTTAAATTCTGCATTTAGGGCAACGAATTTGCAAAAAATATCACAACTAGAGTTTGATCGAAGGTATTGAGTGTTCTTAATCAGTATGAATGCGGTAGGAAGACACGGACAACGATCCGGTGCATCTGGAGCTCATCATCAGCGTCAATACTCCGATAACTTCTTGGAGGTCACATCTTCATCGTCTAATGGCCGATGGTTACAATCTACTGGTCTTCAACACCTTCAACAGTCATCATCTAACACTTCTTCAGTATGTACAAATCTCAATTTCATAATGTATTTATGTCAGATCTGGTTGTAGTTTAAGATTATGATGTGGATTTGTTGATTAATCGAGCAGCAGGACTTTGGTTATTATGTCGGTGGTGGTGGAGGTCAAGGTTCGAGAATGTATAACAATAACAAAAATGTTGGTACTCAGAGGCCTTCGAGCGGTGGGACTGATCTGTTTGCGGAGCCGTTGACGCCGCCTTCACGTCAGAAAAAGCACGGTGGTAATGGTGGTGGTGATGACCCCAATGGTTTCAGTCCTGGCCTCTTAGATCTACATTCATTTGATACCGAACTTATCTCCGAGGTAGGTTTTATGGTTTGACTACTATTCATGAGTTTAAGTAGTTTGTGTTTAATTCCAGAACTATTCATCAGGCGTGATAATCTTATTCTGCTTCTTATAAATTTCAATGATCACTTCCAAATTTCACATCCAAACAAAGCCATTTGTTTAAATTTCATGTATTAGATGGATCAATCCTGGAAACTAGTCGCATGGCTCTGCTTCTTGCACATCTAGGTCAAAATTAGTCAAAATTAGGGTTTGTAGGAGGTTGATATTTAAACACAACCAAAGGGATGAAGAGATAATGACAAATTTCTTAACTGAAGCAATATCTCCTTTGAATTCATACAAAATGCCCCCTAAGGTTTCCTTTTTTTAATATGCTAACAGGTACCTATGACTGGAAATTATGGTGGCAGAAGCTTTGATGATGCAGACACATATTTTGGCAATAATAAACAGACTATTAAAGCTCGAGGTTTGCCAGATAACAACAATTTGAAAAGTTTTGCACCAGAAAAGGAGAAGACGAGCAATGTTGCTAAAATCAAAGTTGTGGTATGTCGATCATATTTCAATAATTTAGCACTTTAATACAATAACAAATGACATATCTTAAAATTTTAATCTATATGATTGATCGCTTGAAGTTACTATAAATGATGTTTTAAACTGTCTAATGAGGATTACATTTCAGGTGCGCAAGAGACCATTAAACAAAAAAGAGTTAGCAAAGAATGAAGAAGATATAATTACCGTAGAGCCCCGTTCTAATAGTCTTACAGTTCATGAGACAAAACTCAAGGTTAGCCCTATAATAATGTCACACTTAACATGTGACTTTTAAGTTTTAACTGTAGTGATGACTAATCCTGATATATTCTAACAATCATTATACAAGTATAAAACTGTCTACCTTTTATAAATTTGAGCTAAACTTATTTGGTGTCATATATATGCATAATTGTATGTTAGCTCACATGTGGGCGCTTTCAGATTTTTCTACGATTGATGTCTTTTTTTCGATCATCTTTCTCTTGTTTGTTTGAATGAATTTAATTGAACTTTCAATGTTTTTGAAAGTTCAAACGAGTCAACACTCAACATTAGTTGAAAGTTGCATATATTTGCACATCTGGTCAATCTCATTAGTAAGTTTGGAGTCTTCATTGTAACTTACCAACCGAATTCTTATTATCTTGCAGGTTGATCTCACTGAATACATGGAGAAGCATGAATTTGTTTTTGATGCAGTACTAAATGAGGAGGTTTCCAATGATGAGGTAAGTAAATTGTCAATTTATTAATGGGAAACATGATTTGATTTTAACGAGTCAGTTTGGGTTGACTCACAAAACACTTTCTTGTCCATTATTTGTGGATTTTTATACATTAATGATGCATTAATTCTGCAAAAATACTTTTAGCACAATAATGTTCAATTTTTTGCGTAAAGGTTTGACCTTTTTTGACCCGTTCCCCTTGACCTAATCTTTTTGTTTTTTGACCCATTTGACATAATAACTAAGACTGACTTTATAATTCACTAAAAATCGTTGTTTCCATAGGTTTATCATGAAACCGTGGAGCCTATTGTTCCAATAATATTTCAACGTACTAAAGCTACATGCTTTGCGTATGGACAAACAGGTACCAACCTTTAAATAACATTTCTTTAAAAATGGTAGCGTTTTAACTTTTAATTATATTTAAATATTCAGGAAGTGGGAAGACTTTTACCATGAAACCCTTACCTTTGAAAGCATCTAGAGATATATTGAGGCTTGTGAATCATACATATCGTAGCCAAGGTTTTCAGTTGTATTTCAGCTTCTTTGAGATTTATGGCGGGAAACTCTTTGATCTCCTCAATGATAGAAAGTAAGTTTAATGACAACATATATAATTTATGAACGGTCAAATTACGTATTTACCCTCATCTCCATTATGTAGATAATACTTTTAAAACTACAACTTTTACTGCAATTATATATTTATATGTGAATATGTGATTCAGAAGAAGTGCATACGAACACCATCCCTAAAGATTGGTTACTTCTAGGTTTTCAAAAAAATTATTTGAATTTTTTTTTGCAGAAAATTGTGTATGAGAGAAGATGGTAGTAAACAAGTATGTATTGTCGGTTTGCAAGAATATAAAGTCTCAGATGTTGAAACGATTAAGGAGCTAATCGAAAGAGGAAATGCAACAAGAAGTACGGGAACAACCGGTGCGAATGAGGAATCTTCTAGATCACATGCCATTCTTCAACTTGTTGTCAAAAGATCTGTTGCTGGAAATGAATCTAAACCTCCTAAAGTTGTTGGCAAACTCTCTTTCATTGATCTTGCTGGAAGCGAACGCGGTGCTGACACTACTGACAATGATAAGCAAACAAGGTAACCTTTTTCTCTAATGATCTTTTTTAGAGTTAATTGCGTAGATGGTCCCTATGGTTTGGGTAAAGGAACAAGTTTGGGTATTAAGCAAAATTAGTAACAATTGGGTATTGATGCTAAATTCCGTTGTTTCCTATAAATTATGGTGAAATGACCAAAATACCCTTTGACCTTTTAAATAGTCAAAGTCAAAGTGTGAAAAGTCAAAGTTGGGTATTAAGAAAAAAAGAAACAAGTTTGGGCATTAAGCAAAAAAAGTAACAAATTCGGGTATTAACGCTAACGTTTCCTTTGAATTGAGGTGGAATGACCAAAATACCCTTTGACCTTTTAACTAGTCGAAGTCAAAGGATGAAAGTCAACGAGTGTTTTGGTCATTTCACCCTAATTTAACAGAAAAGTTAACGGAAGTTGGCATTAATAACCAAACACGGTACAAATTTTAAAGCACTGTTACTTTTCTAAACCTTAGTACCTAAACCTGTTACTTTGGTCAAACCACATGGACCATCTAACTAACTCTTATTATTCGTTGATTTAAGTTATTATGTGGGATTTGAAATATGAAATGCAGAATGGAAGGTGCGGAGATTAATAAAAGCTTGCTTGCGTTGAAGGAATGCATACGAGCGCTTGATAATGATCAGGGTCATATTCCATTTAGAGGAAGTAAATTAACTGAGGTTTTGAGGGATTCGTTTGTTGGAAACTCAAGAACTGTTATGATTTCTTGCATTTCTCCAAATGCTGGATCTTGTGAGCATACGCTTAATACCTTGCGTTATGCTGACAGGTAAGCATGATTATTATTATTATTATTTTGATATCTGTTTTTTAGAGTTGGAAAATGGGTGGGTTGATAATGGGTTAAATGGGTGGGTTCAGATGTAAGTTTTGGCTCATCTCAAAACAGGTTAAATGGGTCCAAAACACGAAAATGCCCTCATTTTATTGCCACATACTGTAAAGGAATCAACTATATTTGGATTACTCAAAAACTTATTTGAGCAGAATAACGGACATTTTTGTTATTTTAGAAATCTAGAGTTGCAAAAGCTTCAAGTTAGGGACATTTTTGTCATTTTACAGAATTTCTGGAATTAGTGTTTTTAATATGATCACAAAGACTTGATACTTTATCACTGTTTTTGAGAGATGTCAACTGTCAAAGATGGCAAATTGTGTAACAAATTAAAACAGGTTAAAGTCAAAAAAAGGCGATTACCATCTTTATAACTGGTTATTAATTGTTATGTTTTTATTTGACCGGTGGGTTAGAAATTAAACACAACCTAAATCAACCCTGAATAACAGATGTAAAATTATTAATCAACAGGGTGAAAAGTCTCTCAAAAGGAAACAAAAAAGACGCACTAGCTTCAACTTTAAATTCAAAGGAACCGACAACAGTGTCGATGTCTACTACTGTTTTACCGCGTGTTTCATCGTATGAAGATAACACTGTTGATTCGTTTCCCGAACAAGCGGATGAAGACGATTATGATACGACTGAAGAGTTCTATGAAGTTGATCAACCATCATGGAAGAATAATAATAATACAAAAACTGAAGCATATAACTTCTCAAATGCACAAGATAAGAGCAGGAGAATTAATGGTCAAACAAAGTCAAAGGAGACACCTAAACCGGAATCAAGAAATTGGAATCATGATGATGAGTTGAATGCCCTTTTACAAGTATTCATTTTGCATAACTTTAATATATGATATTTTTTAAAAATCTTCTTTTTAATTAATTATAACGTGACAATTTGTATGCTAATCTCAGGAGGAGGAAGATCTTGTAAACGCTCACCGGAAACAAGTTGAGGATACAATGGATATCGTTAGAGTGGTATGTCGTATTTCATGATGTTAAATTAGTAATTAATTAATTATACGATTTTAAGAAAGTACAAAGCTATAATTAAACAATAATAGAAAAATGGCCAATAATTTTGGGTCACTGTCTAGTTCTGCCGGTTTTTATGAAAATTATAAGCCAAACAATTTCGGTTTATATTTTTTTTATTTTTACTTTTTTTTAATCATATTTTATCTTGAAAATTATAAAATGATCATGATGGTTCATGATCATAATAATTAATACATATTCAAAAATTAACAAATATTTAAATCATATACTTGAAGGTTAAGTTTGTTTGCTTATAATCATGCTTTATTTATTTTTATTTTATTTTTTTGTGTGGTTGTAGGAGATGAACCTATTGGTGGAGGCAGATGAACCGGGAAACCAGTTAGATGATTACGTGGCAAAACTGAACACAATTTTGGCTGAAAAGGCTGCAGCCATTTCACAACTACAGAACCGTTTGGCGAATTTCCAAAAGCGTCTCAAAGAGCATGATGTTCTGTTTTCAAGTGGTCACTAAACTGTATATGATTGATTGTATAACGTATGATGTTTGTATTCGAGTCATTTGTTGATTGCATCGGAATCTATTTATCTATATGTGGTGGGGGCTTTGCTTTATACAACATTTGTGGTCCAATTTATTCACCCTGTTTATGGTCAAATCTTGTCATTCATTATTGTTTGGTGCTTTGTAAAGCTATGTTACTTTGTAAACTCTCCATAAAAAATGATTCATTTTCGAATTTCTTTTTATATAATGTTGTAGACAATTGTAACTCTTTTTTTACCTTTACTTATACAATGTGTGAGTGAAATTATGAATATAACGTGTTCTATAACTCTGTAGTGTGAGCGTAAATAACTAAGTTATCTTTAGAAGTTAGAATGTTAGCAATCGTTGAAAAGACAAGTCAATAATTGGTTAAATGTTCGGGAATCAAAATGTACGGTTTTCATAGTTTGAGGAGACTAATCAAGTGATACTGAAATATGCACAAAGGAGCGTTTGTACAATTCTTTTAGTTTCTGGTTCCGTTTTTGTAACTGCGTTGGAAGTTTAATAATTCAAATTGTTATTTATTTTTTACATCTTAGATACTTGGGTGATGACTAATTTCAATTCGGTGGTAAAGTGGAAAGATAAGGGAAAACAAATTATAAATTCAATTATTTGAGCAATTCTTCCGTAAAGATAAACTGATGCGGATCAAACAATCAAATGACTAAAAAACAGTTAATTAATCAAAGTATCCACTTGATTCTTCCATAAACATTTTTGTCTAATGGTAATTGCAACAAAATTATCAACTATGATTAGGAAAAGTTACAATTTCTTCACACTAGATTCAAGTGAATCATCACTAATTCACTATACATCTCCATTTTATGATGCAGCTCCTAGTAAACATTTGTTCGATGTTGAATATTTGTCACTAACTAGTCTTCTTGAGTTTACATTCTTTTCCTTAAGTTTCACTTAGATTATAAAAAATATTAGAAAGATACCACTTCTAGTTCTTGCCATGAGGGTAAAGATGAACCGGTAAACCTTTAGCTGGGACGGGAGTTGACCGGTAAACTATCTTCTCATTCGGTATTAGCTTCTTTAACTTAAAATTATTCACGAAATTATGCATAAAAACAAGTATCTCGAGTCGCGCGTACTCTTTTCCTGGGCACATTCTAGGTCCTCCCCCAAAAGGAACAAACGCGTATGGTACTGGACCCGATCCGTCAAATCTTGAAGGATCAAATTTCTCAGGATCCGGGAAGTATTTTGGATCATTATGTGTCGTGTTTACGTTCCAAAATATCTGTAAAATTATAAACCCCAAAAGTTAGTTAGCTACCTAAGTAACATCTCCTATATAACACATATCATCTTGTTAGACTTGATGTGTAAAAGGTTTAACCGTGTATACCTTCCATCCCTTTGGAATGGTGAAACCCGCGTATTTGAAGTCGGTCAAAGCTTCTCGAAAGGCTCCTTGACCAGGTGGCGCTAAGCGTATGGATTCACGAGCAACGTTCCATGAATATTTCATCTTCTCGACATCTTCCCATGTGAGAAACGCTTCTTGTTTGGATTTAGCGATCATCATTTGTTCTGTGTGAATGATTATTAGTTATGAGAAATGTTTCTCAAAATGTGTTTCGTATAGACAAACTGATGGTTATTGGTCTTGTTCTAAAAGCAAACACTAGTGTGTGAAATCTTTGAACAATTTGTTGAAATCTGTTTTTGATTTGATTTAGGATTATAGATGCGCAGTTAAAAGGGAAATATTTTATTGATTTAGTCAAATAAGTGAACGAGTTAAATTTGGATTGTGTAACATCTCATTTAGGATAAATAGCTAGAAGAATAATGAGTATAACATTTTTTTTCTGTCAAAAGTAGTGTGCAACTCGTATCATGTTGATGTGTTGAATTAATAAAACAGAACATGACCAATATATTATTTTTTTTTAAATGAAGTCTTAACCTGATCACAATAAAAGTTGTGTAAGCTAAGCATGACATGTTTTATAGCTTTGTGACCAAATTTTAAGGATTTAGATGATTGTTGAAGGATTATGTTTTAAGTAAAATAATTTAATATATACTATAATGTCTTTATAGGTGAATCCAACTCGAATCAATCTAGTATTGTTTAGCGTGCTCATTTGCCATTTGTAGTTACATTTAAATGTTTTAAGTTTTGAAGATTACCTTCACGAACTTGGTCATAAACATGTGGATTTTCAGCAAGATGCTTCAAGATGAATGTAATTGCTACACTACTCGTTTCATAGCTTGCCACAAGTAAACCTATAATATTATTCGAGATTTCCTTCTCGCTCATAAGCCTCCCGTCTTCATTCATCGCAAGTAGCATTTTCGACAATATGTCGTGTCTCACTACCTCTTTATTCTCCATCAACTCCTTTCTTCGTGTCGAGATGATTTTCATCAAACCGTCACGAAGAACTTTTCCTCCTTTAACCGCACGGTTGTATGCAGTTCCGGGGAAATCTATAGGCAATGAAATCATACCGTTTGTAACGATATTGAAATTATCAAGTACCTTAGCAACTTTATCTTCATCATCTTCATCCATAAATAGTTTACATGATAGCGCGAAAGTGTACTTTTGTGACAATGGGTAAACCTTCACTTCTTTATATAGAGCCCATTGGGTCTTCATGTGCCTACGGGCCATGGCGTCCATTACAGAAACATATTGTTTTAATGCTTCAGGCTTTAGAATATCGTGAACCGAGTTAGCAAGTAACGGTGCAACTACCTTTTGGTCTTCATTGATGACTTCCGTGAAGAGAAGAACCTTGGTGACGGATCTAGGCCACCACGAGGCGAGGAGTTTGTTCTCGTTTGTGAACACAAACTTGTTCCCTTGAGGTCCACATATGAAGGCCATTTTCTCTCCAAGCAAAGATGTTTTAAACACGTTAGGCGAAAATTTTTCCATTCGTTTCTTGATGAATTTTGGTGGGCCCGACAAGCCGAAATAGATGTTTTCTCCCACAATAGGCCATCCCGTCGAGCCAGGTGGCGTGTTCTTGTTACAAGCTCGTTTTAGGAAAACTAAGAAGGAAACAAGTGACAGCGAGATGATCACAACAACGGGGAGTGAAAATGCGTACGCGATATCCATGTTACGCGGTAATAGGATGAGTATTGAGGACCCGAAAGATATTTTATAATGTAAAAGAAGCGGTCGGGTGTCACTACAAGCAATCCCGACACAAAGAAGATTCATTTGTGCCGATTTGTTTGGGAATGTTCTATTGATGAAATCGATTGTTTCGGTAAAAAGAAACATGGGTGTCATCAAAGATCGTTGATTTCTACAAGTGATGTTAGTGTGACATTTGAATATTTGATGCCGTCGAGGGATAAACTACAAACTTGCTCATTAAAGATGCGATTTGGCCATTAGTTATCTTCACCCCTACATTAAAATATGTAATTTGAATGGGATATGGGGTGTTTGGACGCGATCGAAATCGATTATTAGTATTGGAAGAATCAGAATTAAATATGTTTTATGATTCAAGTTGAATCAAATAATTTTTGTGTGCAATTTATTTTTATCACTTCACATTTGTATTGATCATTAAGTATGTGTTATTGAACATCTTCATAAAACTCAACTACATAAATTTTTCGAGTCGTTCGGGTCACGTCACGCAATAAATATACAATACCATTAGAATTCATTCATACACTTATAAACGACAATCTAATAATAAAATGTTTTTTATTTCATCTTTTTTTTATTATGTCAAATGACATATTATATAAGCTTTATTTAAGCAATTATAATATGAAGTTGTAGTATAAAAAGTAACTCCTAACAAAATTAAACTACATATATGATTATAGGTGAATGATCAAACAAAAAAAATATCTTGTCTTAAAATAATAATAAGAACATATTGGCCATCCAAAAGAAGGAAAATGATAAAAATCATTTGTTGATTTTTTTAACCTTTTCTTCACTTCCTTAACACATTAATATTTTTTTCATGCGACATTATTTTTTTAATTTGATTACCATACTGATATACTTTTTTTTTAACTTAAAAAAAATCTAATACGGTGATATCGTAGAAAAGAATGTAATAAAAAAAGAATTCCTATGGTGTTTTTTACTTTGACATCCCGTGTGGTTAACAAATTAACGTAGATGGTGTTTCACATTTTATACTGTTTTTTTTTTTTACAATGTCATAGCATAATGACCACATTTCATTTTCGGTGAAAAAACATCATAAATCATAAATTTGAAAAATATCATAAAATACAGATATATATAGCTGGGTTGGATAAGGCTTGGGGCTTTCCTATGGGAGGTCTCGAGTTCGAATCCCACTCCGGGCGGCCTTGAGGT
>WOUH02000006.1:2003319-2015400 GCA_009936405.2 Stevia rebaudiana | reverse complement strand
CAAAAAATGAGTAAAATAACGTTAAAATTAGTGCAATTTTACTTTTGCCCCTCGAGGGCCAACACATATATAGATTACAAGTCTTTATGAAAGTTTGGATTTTGAACCTGTTGAATACCAAGAAGAGCTCAAAAAGTCTATGGCATTTGAAAGCCGAGATATGTCTAGAGAGTACCCACAAGTATTTTTGACCAACAACCATTGGGATGTCGCACCGAGGGTTTAAGAACAACCCATGAGTTACCGAATTCAGCAGATATTAGTCGTTTAATTAAAGGTGAAATGTATATGATTATACTCCAATACTCCATGATGAGAATAGAATAACATACAAAGTTACAAGCATATGCGTACATTATTTAACAAGATTGAATTCAGTTAGTAGGGTTCTCGTAGAGGTTTTATCAATTATTTTTATTGTACAGAAGAAAGAAACTATAGTTATGGATATGGATTCTTTTGTTGAATTAGTAGTTTGGCCAACAAAACCAATTTTTTATTATTACAGTGGTAAGTTTTTACTTTTAAAGTAGATTTTTCTTGTTTTCTGTTTCTACGGTCTATCTTTTATATAAAGCTACTTGTAAAATAATTTTTGAATCATAATTTGTTTATTCGCTCCTTGTTTTGTTGTTAGAGTTATTTTCAAATTTATTCCAAATTAAAATCACTCGTTTATGTAATTGACTGGTGTTGGTATGCCACTTGTCAACATGGATCTTATGGATGAACAGATTCTATCAGTTCGGATAACAGTCAAAAACATAATTATTGTAAAATACAATTATATAAAAATGCACAATATTAGTGTATGCCCAAGTTAAAAGAAATTTTGATTAAGAATCTAATAGTTACAGGTCTCAATTGCAACCAGTAAATCGCCAAAATCTATATTTGTGATAATTAATACAAACCAAACATCTACCCGGTCCTTGATAAATTAATAATTTTTTTAAAAAACACACACAAAAGACAGAAGACTAAACTCTTAAGCAGAAGCAGCAGCAGGTTCAGGTTTCTCTGTTTCCATAGCTGCTGAGTCATCAGATTGTTGATTGTTTTCAACATCTGGGTTCGGGTTTGGATTTGTGGTCTGCTCGCCTTCTTGAGTTGGTGCGATTGATGGTGGAGGTGAAGCTGACTTCTCGGGGGGTGTTGGTTTTGGTTTTGACATTATTGGCCTGCAAACCCTGTTCATATATAAACAGACATATAAGATATAACTTCAATGATACGACAGGTTGAAATAAAATATTAAACTAAAGCTTAAAAAATAATTATAGGATTCTTGGAGATTAAACTATAAAAAAATGGGGTTTTTTACAAATGCTTTTGCACAGCTGGCAATTTTTGATTTATGTTTCTAAGTTTTTTATTTTATTATAATCATGAATCATACTTTAGTTTTATCATAATGAGAATGTACCTATCAAGTGTCTCTGCTTTCTTTCTAATATCAGATGACAAAAGAACCGGATCAGCATGCTTTGGAAGTGAATCTTGCAGTTGCTTTTTCTCCCTCAACCAATTTTCTGTTTCTGAACACTCATTCAAGACCTGAGAAGATAATTAAACAAGTGAGAATAAATAACAATAATAAAAATAATAATAAGTTAGAAAATATATGTATTTTTACCTTCTGTTTCTCGCTCAATTCAATGTGTTCATACTTGGGATCAATAGCAGCCTGTTTGAATCCATTAACAACATAGACCAGTTGATCCATAAAGGATCCTCTTTCTGAGTGCTCTTTGTACCGTTGTTCAATTGGATCACCTTGCTGCAAATAGTAAAAAAAATAAAATTTAAAGTGACTTAAATATAGAAAATAAAGATAAAAATAAAAGATGAAGTGAACTGAAGAAAGCAAACCTTTTTGAGTTCATCAAGCTTCGCGATGTATACGCCTTTGGTTTCATCTTCACCATCTTCATACAACCAAGCTTCTGTTTCTTGAAGCTTAGTGATAAACCCTTCTCTCTCTGAATCCGTAACAAACTCATGTAATTTATCATGCAGCTTTAAAACAAACAAGATTGTTAGTTACTTAGTTAGAGTTTATAGTTTCAAGTATATATATTAAAGAAGTATATAAGAAACTAACCTTGTTCCTCATGTCATAAACATATGCTTCAACAGCATTCTTTTTGTCTTTTGTTTCTTCCATAATCCGGTCTTGTAACGCCATTTCAAACTCTTTTTCCACCGCTTTTTGCACGTCTGCAGGTTGCATTGACCCATACACCAGTTCAGAAACTGTCACATTGGTTTTTTTTACCTTTTTCTTTGGAGCTTCAACCTGATCCAAAATATATATATATACATATTACTCGACTTATTGAAATTTTGGAAGTTAACATGATAAAACTTCTACACCAAAGATTTCATTTTTAACCTTAACATCAGTCTCCATCTGAACAGGTTTATCTCCTGTTTCTTGACCACCATTCTCAGTCACAGACGCATCCTGCATATTTACATCGCCTTCATTGGTAGATGCCACATCAGCGGGAGCTTTATCCATATCCATCTTTGATGGTTCATTCGTCACTGGAGCTTCAACTTCCTCTTCTTCAATAACCTGCAACAAAAATTTGTAAAAAATAAACAATAAGAAACACTGTACCAAAATTTAAATATTTTAGCAATAAGGAAAAAGAAAACCGCGAATTTTTTTATTGATGTGAAATTGAATAACTAACCTGTGCAGACTCTACTGAGACAATCCCATGCAAATTCAAACGGGCTTTCACCTTCACCTTGGCGCGCTCGCCTTTTGTTGCTTGGAATGGACCAATCTGTGCAGATCATAGACACCATAAAAGTTTAAGAAATTAGCAAAACACAAAACTATCTGACATAAACTTAATTTTTTAATCTGTGACTAAATCTTACTGTGTAAGTACTGATCTTTGCTGGTGCCTGTAATTCGCTGACATCAGCATATTGCACGTCTAATGTGAATGTGCCAGACCTATAAAAAGTTAGAGCTTTTACACTTGGAATTTGATTTCCTTTGGGGAAAACAATACTAGTTTGTTGATTTTCCACATTTCCATTTTGGGAATCTTGTGCAGATCCTTTCCATGTTAAAGCAATTGGAAAAGGAAAGCTCTCTTGAACCTTCAAAACAAAAACAAACCCAATTAGATCCTATATATATATATACTAGCTTAAAGACCCGTATATTATACGGGCTAACGGATAAATTGTAATTATTATACTTATAAGTAGGCGTACAAAATAGTTATACATAGATATATTTTTGTTATATTATATGATTGTAATTAACTAATTATTATACATAATAATATTTTAAAAAAAAAACTTAAAACGATTTTGAAGCACAACAATTTATTTTAGAAGGAATAAAAAAAACATTAAAAAAAGTTTAAAGAATAACTTTGATGTCTTAATTTATTATGTAGTAGATAGAACAAAACTAAAAAGAAAGTGCTTAAACTATAAAACATTTTTATTTTCATGAAAATAAAATAACAATGAATAAAATACGTTTTCTTTCTTTTTTTCAAAATTCATGGTTTTTAAATAGAACATAAAAGCGTATTTAAAGTTTTCTCTATTTAAGGCAGAAAGCCTGAAACTGTTAAGAGACAGTTTACATAAATGAATGGACTGAAACTATTAAACCTTGCAAACTTTCAAGATGAAAACTTTTATTTACTCTATTTTAAAATAATCTAATTTGATTTAATTAAAATTCCACAACTTTAGGAGAAGTTGGCATGTGTCGTTTTTTGGAATGCTTTATTAGAGGTAGATATATCCTTATTTGAGGTATTATGTGATTCCGTTCTTAGAGGGTTAACCAAAAAACTCAATCTGGACACATATAACACATCTTAAAATGGAGGGCTTAGATTGAAAAAATGAAAGGTTCAGATTAAGTTTTTGGTTAACTCTTAAAGATCAGGTTCACATAATACACACCTCCTCTATATAAATATATATATAGCGCAAACTGAAATCAAAACTCAATTATGCAGATTAAGAAGACGCTTGAATTATACCTGAAAGTCTCTAACTTTGAAAGTGGGACTAAGAATAGCACACTCCAAAGCACAACCTTTGGAAACACACTCACTTGCGTTCATTGTACGCCTCGGTTCTTTCCCAAAAAATTCTGTCAAAATCTTGATGACAGCTGGCACTCTTGATCCTGAACCAACAACCTCAACCGCATAAATATTGTCAACTGTAAGTTGAGCCTCTGCAAGAGCCTTTTCAAGAGGCTTCTTTACACGTTCCAATATCGGGGCGCTGATTTGTTCAAACTCATCTCTTTTTATAAAACCTCTAACATCTTTATCATCCATCAAACATTCTATGTTCATAGGTGCCTCTGGATTTGCACTGAGTACTTTTTTGAGCTTTTCACAAGCGGCACGAAGCCTCAAACAAGCCCTTGCATTCTGAAACACATCAATTTTGTAATCTACTTTGAATTTTTCAGCAAAATGTTGGAACAAAACTTCATCAAAATCTCTACCACCCAAACAACGGTCAAAAGCATGAGCCAATATCTTCAGTTGACCTTTTTTGAAGCCTGCAATGCAAACCTGCATGCTAGCATGTCCAATGTCAACAAAGGCGACATTTAATTGTTCATTCTCAGGTAAGTCGGTTTTGTATATTCCATATGCTAAAGCAGTTGCAGTTGTTTCATGCATCAACCGTAAAGGATGCAAGCCAGCTATTGTAGCTGCATCCATAACAGCTCTTCTTTGAAGGTCAGTGAAGTAAATAGGAATCCCAATGCAGCAATCCACAACTGCAGAATTCAAATTCTTTTCTGCAATCGTCTTCATGTTTGAG
Organism: Stevia rebaudiana; assembly: GCA_009936405.2. Taxonomy (NCBI): domain Eukaryota; kingdom Viridiplantae; phylum Streptophyta; class Magnoliopsida; order Asterales; family Asteraceae; genus Stevia; species Stevia rebaudiana. The sequence continues at coordinate 2,010,564 of WOUH02000006.1, read as the reverse complement.
AAAACCATACCCATAACCTGTGTTGGTGTAAATGTCTTTGTTTCTCCAAGATACTGAGCATGAATCAATGGAAAACCGTCAGGTCCTTCAGTAACTTTAAAAGGCAATGCTTTAAGATCCTGTTGCAATTCAGGATCAGAGAAAGGACGACCAATCAACCGCTTGATCTGAGAGATGGTATTCTTTGGGTTCATCATGGCAGATGCAGCGCCAGCTGTCCCAAGGAACCGTTGTTTGTCACCAAAACACACAAGAGCAGGAGTTTCACGCTTTGATTCATCATTAAGAACAACATCGATCCCCCTTTGTCTCGCAACTGCCACAACACAGCTCTCGTTTCCAAGATCAAATCCGACCACGCTCATATTTGCTTAATAGAGTAGCTTGTTTGATCAATAAAGGTATTCTTTTAAGCAAGAATCAACCTAAATTACATGCAACAAGTACAAATAAGTACATATCTCATTAAGAGTTTAAACCCTATTCACTCGTATAGTCGTATGATAACCAGACTGTCATCAATTGTGTCATTTTGTATCTATATATGCAATTGCAAACATCATGATATTATGACGTTCAAAGTACATGTACACAGGCAATTACTAGTTAGAACTAAAATGTACATCATGTATTGTACTACAACCTGTCATATACACAATTCAAATGTTTGAAAAAATTAGCCATAAACTTTGGTAAAACATAGATGCAAAACGACATAAACTGCACATGTAGTGATGTCGATCTCAGAATTAAGATCAAACTAAAATCTAAACATATCTTAACCAAAAAATCGACTCTTCCAGCTCTACATCAAGCTAATACACGACGTTGACACAATCAAGCAATCATCGAGAAAACAAAATTGTTCGTAGCTTTGACAGAAATACAGCATTCGACAACGAAAGTGGATCTCAGTTTGCAAAAACACTCAACCACCAAACCTCCTATCACTGGCTCTCTGTACAATTAATAAACTCTTCTCAACAGTACTTGTTGCATCGAAAATCAAATCAAACTCAACTAACCAAACATAAATACTGAATCAGTGAATCTAAGACGATAATGTTACAGAAACGCATGAAACGAATTCGGATCTCGTAAATTGGATAAAGTACGTACCTCGGAAGAAATGACGGTGTAGGGACTCCGGCGGTGAGAGAAAAAAAGCTCCGGTAACTTTTCCGATACTCTGATAAAGCCGTGTAAGGGACTGGTAAACAAATGGGGGCGAGAGATTGGGGTTTATGTGGAATTTTTAGAAATGAAGACGGAAACTAGATTCGTCGAGAAGTTACCTTCTAGAAAGATCTTTTATATGGCCGGTGTCATATTTGGGTTTTTTTGTAACCTAACTTGTATGGCACATTTGAAAGATAGGTTAGGGGCTGCTTGATTTGGATGACTGAGTATGGGTATGATTTGATTGAGTTAGAAGCTGACCCATTTAAAAGTTTTGAATGAGTTTGTATCTAACTGAAACTTGGCTGTTTGATTCTGTATATGACTGACTCTACTGAATGATAAAAATAACCATATTATATAATGTTTAACTAATGAACACGTTAAAAATCGTGTGCACTTAAACTATACCGGAATCGAACCAAATTTTTATATATGGAAAACAAGTCCGAGCGACTAAAAATAAAACAAACAAAACTTCAAACCAAATTATATACGGACTTTTACTAAGACGTGAATATTAAAAATACTTGAGCAATGACTAGGGGGCATTTAAAAATATAATTACAAACTTGAGGGACCAAAAGGGAATGTTTTAATTAAATCACGAGGCCCTAAAAGGCATCTCCATCCTTTTCGAGCAGCATAAATCCCAAAGCCAGCCGTCTTCTTCTTCATCTTTGCCGGCAAGATCGGTTTTTTTTGCTCCCGATTGTAGCCGCCTAGTCCTGTCTCGAACCATCGTCGCCTTGTCCGTCCAACGACCCAGCCAGCCCCCACGTCGGAGTCAGCAGCCCACGAGCGATCGAACCCCCACACCAGTCAGTCGGTCAGCGATAGCAAAATGGAGGTACCGGTCAGACGTGTGGGACTCGGTCAGCAACACAATACTCCCATACCAAACAACCTGGCCGCTGATCGAGTCAGCCGGTGAGCTGGTCAGCGGCTCGATCAGCAAAATCAAAAACAGCCTTAGTCATACTTGTAACTCCAGAAAGTTATAATATAAAATTTAAAATATAGTAAAGCATAATTATTTGGAGATTGCTTGAAGGTGATTTATAAGTTTCAATTATGTTGTATTAGCATGCAGCCTTTTATTAATGATATGCTATTTTTTAAATTAGTTAATTTCATATTCTTATAATTATAAAAGTAGTAGATTCAGACATTACAAGCAAACGACAACGGTGATTGAATTTGTAAATCAAAACCCTTTGATATTACTTTAGTTTCATCATTAATGTAACTATATTAATAGTTAATCCGGACATTGTAAGACAACAATGACGATGATTGATTTTGTAAATCAATAGCCCTTTGATATTACTTCGGTGGTATCGAATATTTGTAAATTAACAACTATCACCAATAAGACGGTTTACAATGCTACACAAAAAACGGTGATAATGAACATATGTGTAAACTTGAATTTGCATTTGCATATTACTTCGGTTGCGGCACAGCTTATTACCCGCTTACCCGTCACGTTATTATAATTAGGAAAATGAGTATTTTAATGAATTTAAACACATTACACCAATACGATATTAGTCATCTACACTAAAGTCATCTACACTAAAGTCATCTACACGAACAAAATAGTGATATATGATTTTGGTGGTTGTCAATGTCAAGGCTTTAGGCATGAACTTTCAGTATATTTTTTATGTACTTTTTTATTTTATTTAATAAAATGTTAAATATATCCCCTAAGACCTAAAAAAAGTTGATATTATAATCGCTTTCATTATAACTAGCGCTAGAAACGCATGAAATATGAATAAAAAACATAATAATCACTCTCAAAACCTAATAATAAACAACCTCTAAATTTCTAAAGATGATGTCAAATTGTCACCATTTTTAAAGAAATAAGTGGCTGGAGTTGGTAAATATGAAAAGAAAATCATGTTCTTATGTATAATCTAATAGTTTGAGTTTTAAAAACAAAAGAAAAAAAGATTACTCATTTAGAATATTTTATCAAAGCTTATTTTCTTTCTCATTTCTACCAACAGTGAAGGGAATGCATCTGAACAAAAAACTTAAAACTTAGAAAATTTATTGAAATTTGACCACAATTATGCATCTGAATTAAGAAGCTGAATGGTTTACATCAATGTCAATTCTCATGTACTCATAATCAAACCACTTGAGATAACAATAACTTCTTGCTAAAATAAGCCTCTAGATTCCCAACAACCAGATCAGCCATCGCGTTCCGGGTCTCCACGGTCCCACTTCCGACATGTGGCAACAAGACCACGTTATCGAGCGCAAACAGCTCCTCGGGTACATGCGTTTCGTCCTCAAACACATCCAGGCCCGCACCCGCTATCCGACCTTCAACAACAGCAGACACCAACTCTGGTTCATCAACGTGTGGGCCTCTACCGATGTTGATCAGATACCCATTGGGACCAAGTGCATTGATGACTTCACGGTTGATGATGTGGCGGGTTTCTTCGGTTAGCGGGCAAGCCACGATCAGAATATCACAATCGGAAGCTAATTCAACGACATTGGGAAAGTATTTGTATTTTGATTCGGGTTTTTGTGATCTTGAATAGTAGCTTATGGGACAGTTGAATGCTTCTGCCCGTTTAGCGATCGCGGTCCCGATTCTTCCCAAACCTATGATTCCAACTTTTTTGCCACTGAACTGCAAAAATTACGAAGAACGCTAGGTACTTTATAATTTAACTAAAAAACTCTTTTGCTGTAAAACGTCTTCTATCATTATGATTTAACTAAAAATTACAAGATTTAGAGCATTCACGTAATCGCATTTGCTTCTTTATCTTTATCTTTATCTTTATAATTCACTAAAAATTATTATATTTTTTATCTTTATCTTTATAATTCATATTATTACCTTTTTTCTATCCTTTTCAATTAAATAATTATTTTTATACTTTTATTTCTCTTCTATTCAAATTAAATAGTATTTTTTTATACATTTATTATTACTTTTTTGTTTCTCTTACTTTAATTAACGTGTTTGTATAAATTTATCATTTACATTATATCTTTTTACTCATAACCATTCTTAACCAATATTTATAATACAAATAACTCACACACACGATTTATTAAGAACCAAATGTAAATGCTCTTAAACTTATCTTTCATTTTCTTAAGAAAACTTAGAAAACCAACCTTAAAACCATACTAATCATTTTTTTTTTTCACTTTTTGTTTCTATATCTTTTTATTACAATGTTAGAAATGTAACAAAAGAAAAAAATTTAAAAATTATGTGACTCATGTAATTACATATATGTAACTTGTATGTTGCATATATGCACATTATATGAGTTACATACGTAACCTTTTTTGTTACATATACGTAAATTTGTGAGCTCCATATTTTTTTTCAATTTTTTTTTGTTTATTATATTTATAATCTTATTAATTAAAGTAATGAAAAACAAAATTTCAAATAATTCATTGATTTGAGAAGTTTCTAAATTTTCTTCATATTTAAGAGTTTTCTCATGATCCTATATAAAACACACACATCCGATTCTTTATCCTTCTATAGGGATATGGGATGAACTTGAGTTGGTATATTAAAGTTTTAACTATGGAGTCCCATATAAATATAGGAAATAATTTAAAGAATAAGATGTTGGAGTTTATAACTCAAAAACTTACCTTATTTTCCCTCAAAATTTAAGATGTCACATACACCATTACACCATATACCAAATGGGATTTGAATTAGTAAAACAATATATATTATATGGTTCTCGAAATTCTAGCAGATTAGGAAAGCTAACCTTAGTCGTCAATTTAAATACATCATTGTTCTTCCACAATCCACCTTTAACAAACCGATCGCTCTCACAAATCCGTCTCAACGTCGTTAAAATCAATCCGATCGCCAAATCAGCCACATCTTCGGTGTTGACCTCCGGTGTATTCGTAACCTTAATCCCTTTCTCCTTACAATACGCCAGATCGACATGGTTTACTCCGACACTGAACGTCGATATGATCTCCAGAGCACCGAACAAATCAATAAATTCTCGGTCAATACTGAAGTTCGGGTAACTGACGATGGCGCGAATGGAACCGGAGTGGTTTTTAAAGAATTCGTCACTCTGAGCGAAATTCCACATACGATGGAGGTTGAACCGCTTATCGAGTTGTTCTTCGAGGTATGAATTCACAGGGTGTGTCATCAAGACATCGATGGTTTCCATGATCGAATGGGATTGTATGAGGTTAACGAAAGAAGGAAACAATCAGTTTAATGGCGTTGGATGATAATGAGGCTGCTAATTATATAATCGTTTCAACTTTCAAATGAAAAGGATGTAACTGAAAATATATATATTGTTTATAGAGACACATTTGACTCCAAAATAAGTGTTGCTTATAGCCTATAGGAACCTACTTGTATTACTAATTGTAGAATATTTAATTGTTTATATACCAAACATTTGAATAAAAAAACATGTTAGAATGCTAATTTTGACTAGGTGACGTCGAAAGAAAACATGACCACTTATTTCTCAAAGTGGTAGGTCCTAAATGTATAATGATTGTAGTATTTTTTGTTCATAATCCGGCTAAAAATGCTAAATTATTATTATTTCAACACCAATTGACAAGTTTGAATTTGCAACAGATTCTTTTTAACCTCACATACTTAATTATTATGTACATACATGTATGTTGGAGTCTTAGTGAGTGCTTTGTTCATTGTTCAGTTTGGTGTCTTATACACACAAGTGTTTGGTTGTGACTTGTGAGACTTCTCTCCTGCAAGTTACAACTAGGATCAACCTTTCGAGTTACACACGAGTGATGAAGTTACATTTCGAGTTACACACGAGTGATGAAGTTACATTTCGAGTTACACACGAGTGATGAAGTTACTGATTGTGATGACTTAAACATGCATTATATATTATTATCATACGTTGTATTTTGAGTCGGTTGTGGTTCGCCAGCATATATGCTTTGGCGTGTATCTTAGGTATTAGGTGAGAGTCTTGAGGTACTAGGCAGCTGTGTAGCATGAATAGGATACTATAGTTGGTATAACAGGTTAGACACAACACGATAAAACACGAACACAGAACACAATTAGATTTGGCACAAACATGACACAATAATTAATTGTTTCAGTTTTTTTTTTATTTGAAGACGAACCTGATTAGAAACATGTTACATGATAAATATTGTTTAAGGACACAATAGTAATTACATATTTGGTTATTGTAAAGAAACACAAAGTAGAAACTTGTCTAAGCAGGTTCACATTTAACAAGTTGTTAACATGTTAATATGGTTCAAAAAAGTTTAAACATGTAGTTAACAGATGTTTAACCAAATTTAAATAGGTTACAGAGATATGTTTAATTGTTTTTAGAAAAATATAAAATATAAACACGTTAACATTTGTTTAACATGTTCAGACACAATTGTTATTATGTCTTGAACATGTCGACCTGTTTACGACGCGAGAACTATAAAGCTCCAATACGAACACGTTACTTTTGTGACGTGTCAACGAGTACATGTCAGAAATTACCAACCTTTAAGAAAAATCCTTTAGAGTTTGTATTAATTTTTTTAAAAGAATATATAAACTTCAATCTAAGAGCATAATTATCATATTTCATTGCAGTGCCGAGGATGAATTTAAAACCTGCTAAGATAAGCAAGACTTGAAAACAAGAACAATTTCATCAAATGGTTTATACATCATTTTGATGCTAAGATAAGCAAGACTTGAAAACAAGAACAATTTCATCAAATGGTTTATACATCATTTTGATGTCAGTTCTCATCTAATCATATTCAAACCACTTGAGTTAACAATGACTTCTTGCTAAAATGAGCCTCTAGGTTCCCAACAACAAGATCAGCCATCGCGTTCCGGGTCTCCACGGTCCCACTTCCGACATGTGGCAACAGGACCACGTTATCGAGCCCAAACAGCTCCTCGGGCACATGCGGTTCCTGCTCAAACACATCCAGACCCGCACCCGCTATCCGACCTTCAACAAGAGCAGATACCAACTCTGGTTCATCAACATGTGGGCCCCT
>WOUH02000006.1:1960447-1978331 GCA_009936405.2 Stevia rebaudiana | reverse complement strand
TTAAGAGTATAAGAGCTTAACACGAGATTCCTTACGTAAGGTTTGTCGGGAGAAGGCGAGATTCTTCACTTGATCAACCAAGAACACCAATGTGGCTTTTCTTATGATTCAATGAGTTTGTTTGATGATAATATTCAGAGAAGTTGATGAAATAAAAGCAGAGAAATGTGTTTGTGTTTGAGGCTGTCGAATTGGATAAAAGAAGGAATGAAATGAAGTGAAGTTGGTGTTTTAATAGCATGGCTTTGGATAAGATAAGGAAACCTAGATTTCAGCATGTTTTTTACAATTGTTAAATGGATTCGGTTTGACTTTGGAGGTGGTTTGTCGAGGGTCTCGGCCGAGAGGGGGAAAGGGCTGTCGAGAGGATTAGAAAAAGGGCCACCGAGAGGGTTTTTCAATGAATCCTTTATGTGGTCGAGGGGTTTCTTTGGTCCATCGAGGGGATCTCAATCCACCGAGAGGATTGGGAAAAAGTGTACCGAGAGGTTTGTTTAAAATAGGTGGTGGTGATCGAGAGGTTACTTAATGGCATTGAGAGGGTGTGGGTTCGAGAGGTTTATGGGTTTTATCTCCAAGGGACCGAGAGGTTTGTGGGATGGTGGCCGAGAGGTGGTTTATCCTCATCGAGAGGTTCATGCTGGATCGAGGGGATCACCTTTGATCGAGAGGTTGGTGTGGGATTGTGGAACCGAGAGGGTGGCGTCGAGAGGGGGAGGGATCATCGAGAGCCTTCCTTTTCTTTACCGAGGGGTCTCATTTTTAGGACGTGGTATTGCTTCGAGAGGATCAAAGGGATCGAGAGGGTTGAAAGGTGATGGTGGCCGACGTGATTTATGCATGCATGCATCGATCGAGAGAGAGAGAGATCGAGAGGTAGCGGTGACGGTCGAGAAGGTGGTACGGGTCGCGAGCTTGCATGGTTTCCATGCAAAGTGATCGGAAGGTGTCGAGGGACCGAGAGAGAGATCGATGAAGATGATGAGTGGTGACTGAGAGGGTGGTCACCATCGTGAGGTTCGTTTCGATCGCGGGTTAACCGAATTGGGTCGAGGAGTCGCGCGCGTTAGTATCGTTTTAGTTTTTATAATTTCGTTTACGCGATCGATTGATATTCGTTTGAGTTTAATCGTATGTATATATATATGTACGTATTCTAGTACGAAGTTTTAAGTATGCGTTGACAATGCGTATAATAGAACGTATAAGCGAGTCGGAATACTGACCTGAAACTTGCTTGTTGTCACAGGTATTATCTTGCAGATTGCATTTTATCCAGAATGGGCAACACTAGTGAAGATTTTCGTTTTCCACCAACAAATAATGCAAAAATGAATTACTATAAAATAGGACACGAGTCTTGTAGAAAATTTGTGGTAAGGGCATTTGGTGTCCTCCAAGTTATGTGGGGAATAATACGAGGCCAACAAGATCTTCCATACCAATATTAGGTGATATAATGCATGCATGTATCATACTTCATAATATGATGGTAGAGGACGAAGGTCGTTTTATAGATAATTGGTCGCGTAACAAGGATGAACCTAAACTGCCAAGTTATAATAATGGAGCACCACCAGAATTTCAAACACATTTGGAGAGGTTTAGAAGCCTACGTGATCAAGAAGCTCACTAAGCACTACGCAACGATTTGGTGGAACATCTTTGGTACATTAAGAAAAATCGAACATCTACGACATAAGTTTTAGTGTGTAATTCTTTAAAACTATTTTGTGTGATTTGTTTTTAGTTTTAAGTCGTGTGATTTTATTTTTATTGTAATGCAATTTGGTTATTTATTTTTATTAAACTAATTACGTTTGATTTTTATTTAATTATTTAAGCTTTATTTTTATTTATTTAACATATTTTTAGTTAAAAATAGGACATTTAGTAAACAAAATTATAAAAAAATGCTGTTGTGGAAATAAATAGAGTGTATGTCTGAAAGATGTGTTGTGATAAAATATGTTTTTGTGAAAGACGAGTAGAAAACTGAAATGAAATATTGATTATGATGCATGTACTCTAGTAAGTATAGTCCTTAATGTTGTGAAGAATCTAACTAACCATGTAACATTATAAAACATCAAAAAGGTCATATACTACAATAAGATAGTAGTAGCATGCAAAAACCCTTCAATCTAGAAGAAAAATCAATGATTTAAGAAACAACCAAATTACAACTATTATCACTTCTCCTAAAAATCATTATACCCTTAATCTTAGATCACGATAAGCTACTATATTAAATCAAAGTTGATTTGGACGTGTTTATACTTCTCAATTTCTGATCTCATTCACATAAGTTACACATATACTCGTTTAATTACTATGTAACATTACATTGCCATTCGAAAAAAGCTTAAAATTCACATTCAATGTGCAGATTGTGGTAATTGATTCGACAGCGATCCAACGGTCAAGACAAGAGTTGCCTGGCAAGATCAGTGATTTTGTCCCCACACTATCCTTTCTTTACAACAAAAGTGGCCCCACATTATAAACAACCACAGCTCATCTTACTGTGCGCCTGCACACACAGAGTCACATCCCATCTGATTATTTGTCATTTGTCAACATGTCATGTCATTGTCACGTCATGTATGTGAGTATGTTATGCTTCAGAATGGGTCCCACCACAAATATTCAGCTTTCATTTTTGTTTTATATTGCATCTACTTACCTCACTTTTCATTTAAGTCCGTATACTTTACTTTATTCCAGTTTTAGACCTTGTACTTTTCATATCTGCTTTTTTGAATCATTAATTGTAATATTTAATTCATCGTTAGATGTTATATTCACATTGATTGTTTAGTTACAAGTACAGATTCTCGTACAAAACCTCATGGTTTCTGTGGTGTCTTCGTAATAATAATTTCAAAGTTTTTAAAAATTTTAAATTACACATTCTTAATGGTTATAGCAGTTAGCCTCTAACATAAATAAAAACACACAAAATAGAGATCTAACTCATACATGGTAAAACGATCATCATCTCTACAATGTACGAAATAAAATTCGTCGTTAAATGACTTATGAGTTATCGATTTGGAGCAATTTAAACATGGTGATATCATACCTATAAAAGTTATAAAATATATTTGTTTGTCTAATATACTATAGAATTATACATTAGTATATTAAGTTATTTTGAAACAGAAATAAAACTACTATAATAATAAGATAACGAAAGAGTATTCAAAAACCGAACTATGAAGAAAAAAGAAATCCTGGATAACATAAAATTAAATTTATTCTTATGGATAAAAAATAAAGGAAAATCCAAGGGATTAAAATGGGAATCATGGTGTAAATTTTTATTTTAAATTTTGAAATGTAATATTTTTCTAGTTTTTGCTAGTACGTTTTAATGAAAAATTTGATAAATAAAATCATAATATGAAAAGCAAATGTTTGCTATTTTTATAATTTCGGTTCGTTGCATCTTTTGAGATTGGAGAAGCCGAGAAGGTTAGTGGCGGGAAGCCCATGCGTTGATGTGAACTAATTTAGAGTTGTCTTATTTGTATGTTTATTATTTTATCTAAATTATTTGCAACTCTTTTTAACTACTTGTTAGTGATTAATATTTAGTATCACCTACTTAGTAAATAAACATTACCAATGACCAAATGGTCTAATTATATAGTGTTTTTCTTCTTCAACAAAATTTTACAAATGCAAAGTTAGATGATTTTGATATATTAAATTTGCTGTTAAAAAAAAGTAAATAAACACATTGTCTAGAACTTGAGATCTCCCTAGAGGCATAGACCTCTCATCTGCCACTTAAAGACTAGGACAAAGGATCATAGACCTTTTAATTTAAGGGTGGATGGAGCGGTGAGAGAGTAATTATAAGCATCATTCAAATTACCATATCAAATAATATCACGTTACATGTTCCAACTACCCGTTATTAGTGTAATGGTACCATTACACTTTTATTCCTCGACGGTTGAATACCCAAGCACTTTTCATTTACCCTCTTCGGCTAAAATTACCGGAAGCGCCACCTTAAGAGGGTACCCGATTGAGTGGCAGTAGTGTAGCTGCTACTTTAAAGTAGCCTATGACTACCCGCTCACCCACTCCTTCCAGCCTAACTATTGTTGGGATTTTAACGGTAAACATATCTACCTATTAATAGTCTACTCCTAAAATCTATCTTTTTTTTAACCCCGTTACTTTCGTGGGAGACAATCACCATACCATTAGACCATTTGGTTATTGGTAAAATCTGTATTCTTTTAAAGAGCAAAAAAAAAAAGTTATCAAAAGAGACCAGCAAACATTTAGATGATGCAAGGAACGTTTAAACTAAATCTTACACCAATTAGACCACCCTAAGTTTTCACACTATCCCGTGAACTTGACTCACAAGTAGGACAATACTTGATATTTCTAATATCCATCGGGGTCCATGATATGTTTATGAAGACCCGTTTATTTCTAGCCTTCTAAGTATGACATATAGAAGAGAAAAAGACTACCAAAATTACCTTCTTGTAGCCATTACCCTGTTAAGAAGTTTTTTTTAAGTGAACAAGCACTATATATTTTGGTCGATTCATATATACACTCTTAATAAAATTATTAAGAATTTAATAAATATGTGAAATTTTGAAGGATTATATTATAGTCGGTTTGTCACACAAAACGAAAATTTCATGTTACGTTTGACAGGCTCAACCAGCCAATTCGATTTTAAAATCACGCTTTTGTTGCGTTCAATTGAAGTATAAAAAGAACAAATAAAGGGAATAAAAGTGAAATTTTCGAAAAGCAAAGGAGAATAAAAAAGGTTTTTAAAAAAAGTGAAATGAAAAAGTTTTTGAAAAGAATAAAAATAAAAAATAAAGAAAGAGTAAAATCGAGGCGCATGCAAAGCCATCATCATGGTGTCCTCTTTGTCCCACGAAACCTACCATGCCACCTTCGTTCTTTTGATTAAACACCTTATTTAAACCCTCTTTGTCAATATATTTACAACATTGCCATCCGCCAAACCATGTCATTGGTCGGTTACGAGTCTACTTTTGAATTGACGTGTTGTTATATAGAATCTTAATATTGTGTATAGGACAATGGATGTTTCATCAAAAATGTATAAATGATAGTTTACAAAACAAAATAAGATATTTTTTTTCTTGGAGAATTCTTTGTAGACAAAAACAGTAATTATAGTTTAAATAACGATAACCAAAGATGTTTGAGTTGAAAATGTTTGGTTCTAGCCTTTTTTTTTTTTTAGTTATAATAAGTCTACATTAGTTTTCGCAAGCATGACCGCATCGTTAATTCTATTAGAAATGTTAATATGTTTATGCATTTTAGACACACATATGATTGAATGTTTAGAAAGTATACAATTTTGATGGTTTAGATTTCTAAGTTAGTTTCTAAACAAGTGTACATACAAAATTTATTTACAAACATGGTTTTTTTAAAAGTATTTATCAAAATGAGTTTTTTATTGAAACTTTCATATTTCTCACGCATACTCTTATTGGATAAACAATTTTTAAAAGTTAAAAGAAAAGGTTTCAATCAAAATAAAAAATTTATTTGATCAAATTACCATATATTAAAAATATAGTTTTCGTACACTTTTCTTCAACGTTTCTTCAATGTTTGTTTTAATTATAATGCTGCTATCCTAACAACTTTTAATATCTTTTGGAAAAAGTAGTAAACGTTTTTGTTTATTATCTTTCAGATACACATATTGTAAAACTATTATAAAATAATATATAAGATTTAATAAAAAAGACATTTTAACGTAAATTATACGGAACTTTTGAAATATGATAATCCAAAAAATTTTTTTTTTATTAATTTTATAAGGAACTTTTGAAATATGATAATCCAAAAAAAAAAATAATGTTTTTTATTAATTTTATAAGAAACTTTTGAAAATGTTTTATCTAATAAGAGTATGAGTGAGAAAGATAAAAAATTAATAAGGCAAATTGGATTTTAATAATCCAAATTACGATTCATTGGCCAATAATAATCCGAACTATCATTTTGTTCAAAAATAATCTCAACTATCATTTTAGTTGTCGGTAGCAATCCCAAAAACAAAATTATCAAAGATTTTCACTTGATTACACATGATTTTCACTCGATTTTGCTTGTGCAATTTTTTATTTAATTTATAATTATCACTTTGATATAATTAATAGGAAATCAAGTATAAATCTTTAATAACTATGCTTCTGGGATTGCTACCGACAACTAAAATGATAGTTGAGATTATTCTCGGCCAAAATAATAGGTCGGATTATTATTGGCTAATGAGTCATAGTTTGGATTATTAAAATCCATTTTGACAATTAATAAACACTCATTTTAATAATATTTTTCAAATCTCCAATTTTGTTAAATAAAATTTCTAATTACACTTGTTTGAAAAAAAAAACTCTTAAATTTCAAACCTGGTTTGGTCACTGAAACAATAATCATGAACATGATAAGAATGATTTATTTTGGGTTAAAACGTTTAGTTCAAAACTGTTTTTTTTTAGTTGCGTTTTCAAGATAAGTACTTCAATTAAAATTTTTTTTTTGAATCAAATAATTTAAAATATTATTTATATTAATGCAACATTTATGAATACTAGACACAAATAACCAAATTTTAAAACTTAATAGATGTTTGTAACACCAAAAATATCACAACAAAGTAACAAACTTAGACTCGAATATTTGAACCGTAGACTATGAACACAAAACACAATCGTTACATTTATATGCATCATATTTTATAAACAAATCCTGCGTTTTATTTTAAACTTAGGTCACATCACATATATAGAGAATTAATCTATCTATAATCAATGTAATTTTGATGAAGGGTAAAAAGGTAATTTTACAAAGATTCAAATATATTCCCAAAGATACAAAGACATAAAGCAGTAGCAGAAGCTGCAGGGAGAGGTGAATAAAGTGAAAACAGCTAAAAGCAAAGCAACAAACAGCATATTAGCTAGACACCCAACAACTACACATCTCATATCAATTTCATATCCATTAACAGGGTAAAACCACTCAAGATCCCTCACACTTTACTCATCTTTTTCATTGCATAATTAGGGTTTCCTGTAAAAACCCAATCTTTTTCTTTCCCAAAGACCCAAAGTATATAACTTCATCATCCAAACTAACTTTCTTGTTTCTTACTCTGCACAGAATCATCAAAATCATCATGTTTCAGAGGTTAGGGACGATTGAATCAAGCTATTCACACCAACATTGATTGCAGATTTATCTAATCGGTTCGAAGATTCGCGTTTAAAGCCTCTGATTTGGGTGTTAACTGTGTTAATCTTCTTGAAACAAGAACCAATAGCGAGATTTTGCAGAGTGAGTTATGATGACGATGAACTGCAAGGATGGTAAGTGTACGATAATGGATAATGGGAAATATGTTCGATACACACCTGAGCAGGTTGAAGCACTTGAACGATTGTATCATGAGTGTCCGAAACCCAGTTCGATTCGTCGCCAACAGCTCATTCGTGAATGCCCGATTCTCTCAAACATCGAACCCAAACAGATCAAAGTTTGGTTCCAAAATCGAAGGTTGATTTTTGTAATTTCGTGTCTGTTGAACTGATTTCGTATCAATTTCTGAAAGGTGCTTGATTTATTAACTTTTATTTTATGTTTACTTTGATTTGCAGATGCAGGGAGAAACAGAGGAAAGAGGCTTCTCGTCTTCAATCTGTAAACCGAAAGCTGACCGCCATGAACAAGCTGTTAATGGAGGAAAACGATCGTTTGCAGAAGCAAGTGTCTCACCTCGTGTATGAAAACGGTTGCTTTCGTCAACATACACAAAATGTAGGACTTTTGTTCCTGTAAATTCATTAACCTTTTATACTCTGTTTTTCAAAATTTTGATTTTTTAAGGTTTCTTGATTTGCAGACGACACTTGCAACAAAAGACACAAGTTGCGAATCGGTGGTGACTAGTGGTCAACGCCATTTGACCCCGCAGCATCCTCCAGGGGATGCTAGTCCTGCTGGGTAAGCCGGATTTTAATAAGATTTTGTTTTAAATTTGTTAACTTTTGTTACATTTTATAAAGATTTTGGTTTAATTGTTTCCTGTTTTTCAGACTTTTGTCCATTGCAGAGGAAACTTTAACAGAGTTTCTTTCGAAGGCTACTGGAACCGCTGTCGAGTGGGTCCAGATGCCTGGAATGAAGGTATCTTTGAACATCCAAATATTCATATTTTAATAATGTTAACCAGAGGTTTTCATGGTTCGGTTTCATAGATGGTTTGATTTTGTTCTATATAGTAATAATAATAACTTGTTACATTTTACTTAAACCTTTATTTATTTAAAATTGTATTTTACAATGTACACATTATTGAGATTTGCCTAACAGACATTAGGGTGAGGGGAGTGGTTGGATTTTTAGGCAAAACTACCCTCAAAATTACCCAATCACACTATGTCACATCAAAGCTCCAACTACCCTCCCAATTACCCTAAAGTAGTGGCAATGGTACCCTAGAAACTAAACTACCCGAAGTTGATCAAACGTGGGTAATGGTCAAAAAAATGGGGAAGATCCCTTGCCGCTTCGCCGAAATATACCCGCATCGGCGAAATATAGCCGTTGCCGATATATAGCCGCAAAGGTGGGGAGTGGTTGCTGATGTTGCCGATTCGGCAAATGAAACCGAATTGTTGTTTGCCGAGTCCATTCCCCACACCCTTACAAGTAACCGGTCTTTTGAGCTTCCACTCATCTAACATTATCTCTTCTTCGTACAAATTATGTTTATTTTTTATTATATTACAAAGGTCCATTTAGCTTAAATTGTGAAACCAAACCGTTGGTAGTAGTCTTGTTTAGTTTAGTTTACAATATCAAAAAAACTATTACTAACTATTTGGTTTAATTAGTTTATCTTCATTTAGATATTGATTTAACTTTATTAATTTCGGTAACATTTATTTTTATTTGAATGCAGCCTGGTCCGGATTCCATTGGAATCGTTGCTATTTCTCATGGTTGCACTGGTGTGGCGGCACGCGCGTGCGGTTTAGTCAGTCTTGAACCTACAAGGGTATATATATAGATATATAACAATTTCCTATATAATATTAGTTTTTTTAAACAAGAATTAAAAAATGTGGGTAATTTATTTAAGTAAGTGAATTGTTGTTTCAGGTTGCTGAGATCCTCAAGGATCGCCCCACATGGTTCCGTGACTGTCGAACTGTTGATGTACTTGATGTGTTGCCCACCGCTAACGGTGGAACCATTGAACTCTTGTACATGCAGGTGATTAGTGACCACTTAATCCTATTTGGCCATTATTTTATTACTTTTAATTATAAACAAATATATGCCCTTTGCGCATGTTCTTATAGTCGCGATTCGTTTTGTGTTGTAGCTTTATGCCCCTACAACTTTGGCTACGGCTCGTGACTTCTTGTTGTTGCGTTATACGTCCGTTACAGAAGATGGTAGTCTAGTGGTTAGTAACTTCCAACTTATTTATTACAGAATTAATTATACCGACAATCATTGTTGTGTTATATGGGGTTTTGTGCTTTTAGTTTTGTAACGAATTTGGATATTAAATCTAGCTTATGTTAAAACAGGTCAAATGACCAAATTTGACTTTCTGAATAATCTATGTCAAAGCTATTTTCGTCATTTCACTCTTATTTAACGAAAAAGTTAACAAGTGTTGGCTTCATTATCCAAACTCGTTATGAAATTGATAGCAGAAACCTAAAACTTGTTACTTTTAAATCTAGATACTCAAACCTGTTACTTTACCTAAACCACAAGTTAGGTTTAATCTATGTAATTAACTTTTATTTATATTTTGATACTTCTCAAGGTATGTGAAAGATCATTATCAAACACACCGAATGGTCCAAGCATACCATCAATGCCAAATTTTGTACGCGCTGAAATGCTACCAAGTGGGTACCTTATCAGACCTTGTGAAGGCGGTGGGTCGATTATACACATTGTGGATCATATGAATCTAGAGGTAAAACTCTCTACTTTATTTGATTGTATGATGTAATGTTATTATTAATTAATATACGCGTATCATTAGTTATGTGATGATTTGAATTGATTGGTATACATGGCACTATGTAGGCATGGAGTGTACCTGAAGTGTTACGCCCGTTGTATGAATCATCAACTGTTATTGCTCAAAAAACAACTATGATGGTAACATTGTTTATTCTCTATTCGTAATTTTTTGTAACGATTTTGGGGATTTTAAGGTTTGATGATATTCTTAAACAGGCGTTACGCCAGCTCAGACAAATTGCTCAGGAGGTTTCTCAAACAAGTACCCCTAACTGGGGACGAAGACCCGCCGCTTTACGAGCACTTAGCCAGAGATTGAGCAGGTAACTAAACGGGCGGGTCGTGTTGGGTCGGGTCAGAATGTTTTATTCTTTGTGTGCATGACAAACTAGTCGATTTCAGTTTCACCTGAAACAATTTCTGTTGATTTTCTGTAACATTCTTTTTGAATAAAAGATTTTTTAAACATACATATTTGGCGACTTTCAACCAAAACTATCCAATCTAAGTTGACCCGTTCATAAGTAAACAGGTCAAGATTGCCACTTTAGTTTAATTTGTTAATCAGATTTGGTTGTACTTAATTTGATATATTTGTTTGTTTTAGGGGGTTTAATGAGGCTGTAAACGGGTTTACTGATGAAGGATGGTCATTAATGGGTAATGATGGAATCGATGATGTCACCATACACGTAAACTCGTCACCCGAAAAACTTATGGGTTTGAATCTTTCTTTCTCAAATGGGTACCCGTCTGTTAACACCGCGGTCTTGTGTGCAAAAGCATCCATGCTTTTACAGGTCAGCCATCAAGCACCATGATTCACATGAATTATAAATTATTAATAATATTCTATCAATTTATTTGTTTTTTTTTACGTTTTTGGAATATTCTAGAATGTTCCTCCGGCGCTCTTGCTTAGGTTTTTGAGAGAGCACCGATCCGAATGGGCCGACAACAATATCGATGCTTATTCCGCTGCGGCAATCAAACTCGGCCCGTGTAACTTGCTCGGGAGTCGAGCCGGTAGTTTTGGCGGTCAAGTTATTCTTCCACTTGCGCATACCATCGAGCATGAAGAGGTACATTTAATCACACTTAACACAACTCATTATGTAATTTGTTATATGGGTTCGGCCAAAACGGTAATTTACGTGTCTCAGTTTATTCATTTGAATTGTTAGAGCATTCACAGTAGCTTTCCCACCCTCATTTGTATTTTTTTCAATTTAGTAGTACTTTTTTATGCATTTATCATTATATATTTCTTTCATTCACTCACAACCATTTTTAAAACTATTAAAATAATTACCCTTTCTCTCTCCTCAATCAAAATCCCAACTTCATATATTTCACCGAATATAAGGGTGAACAGTAATTTTTTTTCCTCTTCTCAACTCACAACCACTTTACACTAAACATCAAATTTTTAAGGAACATATTTAAAAAAAATGCAGAATCTACTGTGAATGCTCTTAGCGATCAAACGTAGTCCTGATCGACCCATGTATAAGTAAATGCCCATTTATAAGTAAACGGGTTGACATTTTACATCTTGCATTCTTAATTCATAGTTGTTGATCCAAATTTTAACAAAATATTATACTAATCTCCTTGTGTTATATAGCTCTTGGAGGTGATTAAGTTAGAAGGTGTCGGACTCTGCCCCGAAGACGCACTAATGGGACGCGACATGTTTTTCCTACAAGTACGAATCGTTTAACCGGTTTTTTATAATATTTTATGGTAAATACATGTAGTTTAACACAAATTAATATGGTATCTAATTATATTATTGTAAATATTATTATTTATAGTTATGTAGCGGGATAGACGAAAATGCAGTCGGTATGTGTTCAGAACTTATATTTGCTCCAATCGACGCTTCGTTTGCTGACGATGCGCCTCTTTTACCTTCCGGTTTTCGCATCATTCCTCTTGATTCTAGCAAGGTTAGTACTTACAATTTAAAAATCATTTCATTCACACAAATTTCAAGATTCAAACGATTTGTTTACCGATTCGTGTTCATCTAAATAAACTGCAATATTTAGGGAGATTCAAGCCCAAACCGAACCCTTGATCTTGCATCTGCTCTTGAAGTGAAAGGCGTCGGGAATAAATCATCTGGTGACCGAAGTGTCGGTAATGGTTGTGCAAGATCAGTGATGACAATCGCGCTTGAGTTTGCGTTTGAGAGTCATATGCAAGAAAGTGTATCTGCAATGGCCCGTCAATACGTTCGCAGCATAATTTCATCGGTTCAACGGGTTGCATCCGCGTTATCCCCGTCTCCAAACGGGGTTCAGGCTCCATTGGGTACCCCCGAAGCCCATACTCTGGCCCGTTGGATCTCTCATAGTTACAGGTAATTACAAGTTTAAAACGCGTTGGTTTTGTTGTTTTTTTCGAAAGTTAATAAAACTTTCGGCGCGCGAACAGGTGCTACTTAGGTTTGGAGCTACTTGAAGGCGCGAGTGAAGGAAGCGAATCGATTCTCAAATCTATGTGGCACCACTCGGATGCAATCGTATGCTGCTCGTTGAAGGTTAGTCGCTATGATTTATTTTTTTTACAAGTTACAAACAAATATTTTATAAATTTTTTAACTTAACAACTGGATAAGTGGTAGTTATTCAAGCTAGACCAATTCGTGCTCTTTTTTTTGTGGTTAAATTTTTTATATGCATTTAATGTTATTTTCACACACACCAATAGTTATAAGTTTTTGTATAATATGGCATATGTTATGCACAGTTGTTTTCATCATATTTATATATAACAATTATTTGTTGACCCGAGCTTATAGCGAGCCCATAGTTATCAATAGCGAATAGCGGTAAATAGTGACAAGCTACCTATATGCTACGTAGCGAATAACGCGCATGCTATTTGATATTTAGCGATAGAATAAAATAAGCAATAAATAAGCTCGCACCATGAAATAGTAGAAAATAATCACCCGCACCACAAAAATAGCTAAATTACGAGCTATTTCTTCAAAAAAAACCCTAATAAAATTCAAATATATACAAACTGGTCGCTAAAATTGTCGCCAAAACCCAAAAAAAAAAACAACTGTCGATATATGTCGCTTTTTGGCTGCTAAATGTAGATAGCGGGAGATGACCTATACGCTACGTAGCGCGTTATAGCGCTCGCTACGATCGCTATTGATAACTATGAGCGAGCCAGTCTCGAGTAGCTTGACTCGTTTAAACCTCTGGTTATATGATTTTGGTTTATGTTGTCAGATCACTAAACTGCTATTGTTTGATGCAGGCGATGCCGGTTTTTACATTCGCAAATCAAGCGGGTCTCGATATGCTTGAAACAACGCTAGTTGCGCTTCAAGACATCAGTTTGGAGAAAATACTCGATGAAAGTGGGCGAAAAGGATTGTGTTCGGAGTTCCCTCTAATAATGCAACAAGGTTTCGCGTGTCTTCAAGGCGGTATTTGCGTGTCGAGTATGGGGAGACCGGTTTCTTATGATCGGGCTGTCGCGTGGAAAGTGGTGAATGAAGAAGAAACCGCTCATTGCATTTGCTTTATGTTTATCAATTGGTCGTTTGTTTAAAGTCGTTAGATGATGATGATGGTAGTTTTACCTGTTTTTGTGTCTGGTAGTAAGACCGACGGTTAACTAAACTATGTTGTTTGAATGATTATCGGATGTAGGTTTAATGAGTTTTTGGATCGGTATTTTTTGTTTTAGATTATGTTGGCAGCGCGTGCGACTAGAGGTGTGACCAAACCGTTTTTTTTTAACCGAAACCGGTTCCTAAGGTTCTCGGTTCACCCTCAACCTGTTCTTGAGAAAAACCGTTTCAAACCGGAACTGGTTCCACTGTATGAAAAACCGGAACCGGTTATTCGCCATTGACTTTTTTTTTTCCTTTATTTTTTCTACTGGTTTTAAACTGGTTTTTACCGGAACTGGTCTCAAACCGCTTGTAACGGCTAGGATGGGAACCGGTTAGGAACCGACAGTTCTGGAGGAACCGGAACCGGTTCTTGTGTGGGTCGGTTTGGAACCGGAACTGGTTTGTTTGATCACCTCTACGTGCGACAAAAGCGTTTCTGGTTAAAAGGTTAATGTTAACATGGTCTAATATTATCATCAAACACAATAATGTAGCAAATTGGTGAGTCTTTATAGTTTAAGCGTGATTGATGAGTAATTTTTTTAAGCATGAATTTGAGTTACAAATGTAAGTTCATTATTTATTAACTAGTAGAAAGTGGAAAACAATCTAAGATGAATAGGTGCATTCTTGTAATTCACAAGTCAACCCGACCCAATGGGTGATGGTTGGTGATTTGGCGCTAGATAATTGAAACAGATGATAAGAACGACTAACGTGTTTTGGTTGAAATTCATCAATGAGCCACCACCTTGTATGACCAACCAAGCTGATAAAATAGGGTTGCCACTCGAGTCAAAACAAGCGAACAATAATATCTTTTGTTTGATAATAAAAATAATAACAATAATCTTGTTGTTTTAGAATATATCATAAAATCAAAATCGTATATTTTTATTTACTTATAGTATTATTAGGTTTAAGAAAAGTATATAAATATTTTATACACACCAGTCAATACTTATTAATATAGGCACTAGCTTAAAACCTGAGTATTACCGGGTTACACTACGAAAACTGTTAAGAACTTAAATGTTATGGATGAAAAATTTTAAGACTTGAAACGTAAGGGATGAAAATTGATAAGACTTGAAATGTTAGAGACCGTTTCTGTTAACGGTGGACTATAACTGTTAATGATTACAATCCTAATGAATAAAAAGTATACTTTACTTTTTTAAATATATAAGATAAATACTAATTTGAATAATAAAAAAACTTCAAAAAACTGAGAAAATACCACGTGACGATTTTTGAAATACTTTATTAGAGATAGGTACAATTTAAATATATTTTATAACTAAAGATAATATAAAAAGTATAAAAGAATTAAAATATCAATCTAACTAATTTAAATAAGAGTAAATTACACAAATTGTAACGACCAATTTTAACGTGACTGATTTAACTGAAAATTTTAACGAGCGTTAGCATAAAGGACAAAGCGTGTAATTTATCAAAACACAAATGATGATTCTCGTCAACTTTAACAAAATTTAACAGAAAAAATTAACGAACGTTAGGATAAAGGACAAAGCGCGCAATTCAATATATAAAGGACGATTTTCGTTAATTTTGAAAATAAAGGACATGTACTGTAAAATAGGGTAAACATAAAAGACGATTTTGTAATTTACTCTTTAAATAATAAAAAAAACTTTAAAAAACTGAAAAAAATACCATATGACGATTTTTGAAATACTTTATTAGAGATAAGTAGATGGTGATAAACCCTTTATTTAAAATACACGTACCACATACTAATTATAGTACAACAAAAGGTGGACACCGACCCATAAATACATATGCTTATGTTGTATTGTATGTCTAAAGAAAGGCAAAAGGATATGTATGGAATGTGAGGATGGCATGGAAAAGTAAACACTTTGAAGATTATCCACTCATTCCCCATTATAAACGCCACACTTTTCGGTTCGTCATATCCCGCCCATGGGATCTCAAAGATAACGACCCATGCTTCACTTAAATCCAACTAAAATGTTTCTTATTTTATATGATTGTATTGTTGGATATTTTGATGTAACTGAGATTAACTTGATCGAATAAGTCATGATAGTTATTAAAAAACTACATACTTGTTTGAGTCTACTGTATCATGATGGGGATCAAAGACAGTGCCCGTCACAGGGTCCAAAGGGCAGAAACCTGACTGAGTCGAATTTCTTATAACATAAATTGTTATACTAAAAATGCATTAATAATCTGAATTCT
Source organism: Stevia rebaudiana (assembly GCA_009936405.2). Classification (NCBI taxonomy): domain Eukaryota; kingdom Viridiplantae; phylum Streptophyta; class Magnoliopsida; order Asterales; family Asteraceae; genus Stevia; species Stevia rebaudiana. Next base: position 1,962,364 of record WOUH02000006.1, on the reverse strand, counting down.
GAATTTTCGCAATCTGAAATCAGGAATAAATTTAGGGGGGAAGTTTTGCCAATTTCTAAAAGTTTGCATAGGGCGGTTTTTGCGCTCATGTTGATGATCAATCATACTAACTGGTTCATCATATCACACACAAGAATCGATTCGATTGAGTTTTATCCAATAAATTAATTTGGGCGAACCACCAAATTGTTTTGATGTGAAAGTATCGAGGAGATCAATTTTCTTTTGTTTTCTGCAATTTCCTCTACATGTACTATGGTTGTACTCTATTTATAACATAGCGTAAGTGCATAACATTACAATGATATATACTCTTTAACATTATAACACAACACATATAAGGATAAGAAAAAATAGGGAAACAAATTCAAGCTAGATTATATAAGTGTTGGATTGACGGCTGCAAACACCTTTTGTTCAAAACATATTGATTTATGTTTAAATGTATATTATTAAAGTTATTCACTAATTGATTAGATATGTTTTGTTGTTTCATAATGCCACATCAATACGAGACAATGGTACTAAATTATTAAAAAGGGTTCCTAGGATATTCTTATATTATTATTATTATTATTATCCTATTATTTTTTAATTAAAATGCTCCATCCATATCCATAATCATAAATGGGATTTAACTAAGCAAGTGGGTAGAATTGGTAAGGTACAAGTTCCTAATCAATGGACCAACCGACGCCTGCCACGTGTCTAAGCTGACTGTATACATATACTCCCTTACATAAACTCTCTAAACACATAATTCATCAAGATTGAAACTTTATTCAAATCAAAATTATAATCTTCTCCTGGAAACAATGAATGAATGCAAAACACAAACATTTCAAGAAAATCATCATCAAAACTCATGGGGTTCGATCATTGCAAGATCAAATCAAGAATCCAGTGAAGAAGCCTCAAGAATCTTAAATGAATCATCCTCATCATCAATTTCTTCATGTTCATCATCATCACCATCATCATCATCTTCAATGAATTCAAATGGGTCATCTGTACTTGATTTATCCGACCTAATGTCACACTTACCTATCAAGTAACTTTCTTGTATTTCACTCTTTTTATGAATTTTAAACCAAGAATCTTCATTCTAAATTGGATGTATTTTCTTGAATTAATCACAGGAGAGGGTTATCAAAGTTTTATCATGGGAAATCAGAATCATTTACATCTCTTGCAACGGTGATTAGCATTGACGATCTTCCAAAAAAAATCAATAATTCATACAACAAAATGAGGAAGATGAAATCTAACAATAAGAGAGATGAAGGTGGATTAAATAACTTCAAGTCACACACTCTTCCAAAACCAATAATTTCTAAAAAGTTTTCACCTTTTCTCAATCAAAGGAGTTTTATTAGGTCAACTCTTGTTCTTGGTCAACAGAAGAACTGATTGTATTTGAAAATTTGGGGAATTTTAGCTGGGATTATTTGTATACGATCAAGGAAATATTTGAGAATTTTTTGCTGAGTTTTTAGTAAAACATTACAGAATTTTGGATTTTTTGCTGGTTTTTAGAAACTGATACAAAGAAATTTGGATTTTTTGCTATTTTTGCTAGTTTATTATTAAACAACAATTTGCTTTATTAGTATAACTAGCCTATTGACCCGTATACTACATGAATGTGAATTAAAATTAACATTACTACGCAATCATATGTAAAATAAATATATACAAATAAAGCTACTTTTTTTAACATTTATAAAACAAAAAAATAAAATACAATCTACACGGTTTTTAGAAAGAAAGTTCGAAAAAAATAAATAGTATATTGACCCGTGTACTGCATTTATATGATCTCGTATGATTAAGATATTAATGTTATACCCAGGATATTCGATGGCTAATTTAAGGATATATGATGGCTCATTGAAGGATCCTGGTTACTAATACTTT
>WOUH02000006.1:1929369-1944721 GCA_009936405.2 Stevia rebaudiana | reverse complement strand
CATCATCTGATTGTATCCTATGTTATGTAGGTTAAGGAACACATGTATTGGATCCGCCTCCTATATATATATGTGTGTGTGTGTGAGAGTGTGTGTGTGTGAGAGTGATATACCTGTAAGAACCAGTTGCAACTCGCTGGCTATCACCACTCAAACAGCATTCAAATTTATCAAAGATTGAATCATTTTCATACAGATCACATAACTGTATATAAACAATTCAAAACCATCAATGCAAATATAAAATTAAAAATAAAAAAGTTGGTTATAAAAATGGCAAAAAAAAGTATATACCCTGGGTCTTAAATGTTCATGCACCTGGAACGTTGAAACTGGACCAGAGTCCATGTTAATATCCCATAGCTACAAAAAAACAGAAATTTCAAAATGATAAAACCGAACAATAACAAAAAAAAAATTAAAGACAAAAATGCTATTAGTTTATTATCTAAAAGTTCACAATAATGACAAAATAAGGGAAACCAGTACACCCAAAAATGATGGTCTTGTTATTTTTAATTATAATTACTAGTAAGCAATGAAAGAATTTCAGGTTCAAATATTTTTCCAAATAAACGTTTTATCTGTAATGAGAGAGAAAATAAAGCACAATAAGTTAAATTAAAGCTTCAAGACAAGGCTTTGTAGACATAAAACTAATTTAAATAAATATCCGGACTAAAAAGTAAAATTAATAAAAAAAATAGCAAAAGGGGAAAAATCACAAACCTTAAGAGTCATGTAATCACGACTAAGTATATATCTTCCATCTCTTCCAAATTTAATATCAGAAATAGAGGCGATTATCTCGGTAAAAAATGATCTTGAACCAGGTGCTTCTTGTTCCTCAAATCTATAAATAAAAAATATATATTATTGTTTCTTTTTAATGTTATATAAAGGCTACAATGCATCTGCACTTAAATTAATGTCTTCTAAACAGTTTCAGATATATAGCATTAAGCCCATTGTTTTTAGCTTAAAATAAGCAGCAGAGAAATACAGAAGTTAATTTGAATTTAGAGATGGCATAAATTAAATAAAAACACACTTACAGTTTAGAATGTTTATCACATAATGCGGATTGACGCAAATCAATGAGACGAATAGATCCTTTTGAACTACTATAAGCTAGTGTGCTACAGTGAGTAGGATGAAACTCAGCACATGTAATCACCTCTGCATAAAAAATAAAAATAAATAAATAAAAATAAAATATATTTTTTTCTCATTTGGTTATGATAAATGTTAGTGTGGAAGAAGAAATGTTTGTTCAGGTTAATTTATGATTACAACAATATTTGAGAAAAAACAAAATACTATGTTGTAATATTGATCATGATCTAAACAAGAAACCATTCAATTGGTAGTTAAATCCCTATTCCAACAATTCAAGTTTATATTAGAAAAAAAACTCTATCTTAAAACCAATACTAATGTTTATCTTGAAAAATAACAATGCTAAAACAACAATACTAGCTCCAATAGTGTTGTTACAGTAATAATCTAAATCCTTTAATAAAAAATTAATTAGAAAGTTATTTGCAATAAAAAATGATTTTTGCAACTTCCAAGTTTCCAACCATTTGACCCATTCACTTATAGCTAAAAAATTTTTGAACTTTAATATAAAACAAGACCCAAATTGACCCATTAATAAGTAGAGCATGTATTAAATTGAGTATAGATCAGATAAATGTTAAAAAGATGTACCAGTAAGATCCTCCATGTTGGCAGGCTTGACATCAACAATGTTGAAACTCTGATTGCTAATTTCCAAATTCCAAAGATTTATTCTAAGATCATCCGCTGAGATGAATGTTTCGCCATCACTGATGTATAGAAATGAGAAGATAAAATGTAAAAGTTCGAACATTGATAAATCTACTATTTATATATTTTTTAATTACCAAACTACCCCCATCCTAAGCTAAACAATTACACATAAACCTTACCTTGTATATTCAACAACTTTATTCCTTTTTCATTCCAGTGAAATTAAGAAGAAATTTAAAACATTACATTTTTTTCCTTTCTTTTCATGTCAGGAGCACACAAAAAAGATTAAATAAAAATAAAAATCTACTAACTGTTTCTTTCTCTCCCGATTCAAGAACATGGTGTAAGAAACTCATTTTAGAAATAATACTCATATTTTCTATTTAATTTTCAGGAAAATCATAAATAGAGGATAATAATTCCTTGAACTCCTCATTTCCCAGTGAAATTTAGAATACTTGAAGCAGTTCATTCGTTGTTTTAATATTATTTGGATTTTTTATTTATGGTGATATGTAGAGTAACTTCACATTACACATAAGCAGAAAACTATATCAACCAATTGCATCTCTTCGAAGTGTATCATCTCCAAAATGCAATACGAAGGTTAATGCAAACAAGATACCAAATTTCATATCAGACTATAAGCAAAGTTAACTGTATAATTTGCAAGAATAAAACATCCAAACCTGTTATTTGAGATTGAGTTAATATGGTAGTCATGCGCGTGAGCATACACTCTTCTACATCTGGGAACAAGACTGGTTTCGTTATAAGTCACCTACCAACATTCAAAGTGTCACATCAGTTAAAAAATAAAAATTAAATGCAATGTTAAAAAACAATAATTAAATGAAAGGAGCAAAAAAAGGACCATTAAGAATTTAAGACCAATAAAAGAGTTAGATATTAGATAGTGATGAGAAACATGTAATGCACTTCAACTATTTATTTGATAAAATAATTGGTAAAAAAATAAGAAAAAAAATAAGAAAAAAAATAAAACACGCAGCAAGAGTCAAGTAGAAATACCACAGGTAGACGAAGTGATGGGATGCCACCAGAAGGAAATTGGAAGTCATTGATCAGATTATTGGAAGATTTATCTTTAAATCCCCCATTTGTAAGAAGAGAATTTGTACTCGAAAAAACACTTGAACTGGCAATATTATTCTTTCCAACAACTTTTGAGGGGTCCACGTTCATGCTTGCGATTTTCTTGACTTTCTTCTCTTGGACCTGTATAATGTGAAAAAAGAATGCCACATGAAACTTGCATCACAAAATAACATAAACAAACAAACAAAATAAAAAATAAAAACAATACGACATAAAAAAAGGCTAAATAAGATTAACTAGACATGTTTCTCAAAAGTATTCTTTATTATCCTTGACTAAGAGCATATGCTAGCATTTAAACTAAACATCTCCCTATTGGTTAGATCACTTGGTCAAAAATGTCATTTAACATGCTATCTTTTTGAACTCGACAAGTATTGGTGTTACTGTATCAAAAACATGATGGACAACATAGGGTTGTACATAAAATTCTAGTTTTATGTTATATAAAAATGACCACTTTTTAATGGTAGATTAAAATCACTTGTTGTATACATCAGTACATCACTATAGCAAAATCTTATAACAAGATAATAATTTTCTCTATTTACACTTGAGACATATGAAATACCACAAATGAGTATATTACAAGTGATGCAACAAAATGAAAAAGATTTATAGTAGTTACCTTCCAGAATTTAATGGTTTTATCATTAGTTGACAAAAGAAAAAGAGCACCATTGGCCGTTTGGCACCATCTAATTTTGTTAATTTTCTCCTCAATCTCCAAACTCTTTAAATAATCAAACTGCAAAAAAAATGTAGATATAGTACAAAAATTATAACCATCAACTAGTAAATAAACATGATTAAGAATTTCAATGATACCTCAGGTTCATGGCTCTGAAACTCAGTTTTGTACCGAAACTCTGGATGCCTACTTGTCGGGTAATCAGTCTTCTCTAAATCTTTTCTACTTCCACCATTCTACACAATGTAGCAAATGTAAAATGTGCAAGTAACAATATAAACTTAAAAATATATACTGGAAAAAAAAACTATAAGTATAAAATGTAAGTTGTAAAAGGGAAAAAAAACTCTGGCACAAACCTCCTTTGTATCTGTTCTTTCAAATAATACAACCCTGCCCCCACGATCACCAGTTGCAAGATGATCACCGCTTTTATCAAACTCGATTGCTGAGATGATATCAACTGTATAAGAAAATGAAAAAAAGATCAGATAATGCATTCACAAATTTTTGAGGGTGAAAATATGTTATAGAAGCTTAAATAAGGCTCTAAAATCAACAATAACGCGAATGGTCATTAATTATACCAAAAAAAACGGAGATAAAAGCACAATATACAAAGATGATATTAATACATAAAGGTCAAAGGTTATGACTCTGCTTCAGAAGTCATCATGACCAAGAAAGATAACCCTAATAACGGGTCTACCTAAATACTATTGATTATATGAACTGAAAGAAGAGATGGATACCAAAGTTATAATAGCTGGTATGAGATATTATAAAAAATAATGAGATAACTAATTGCTAGAATGAAATAACTGATCAATTAATTCAGTTCACATCAAACATTGTTCGTCTTACACGAATATATTATTCATAGTTGCCACCTATAAACATTATCATTATATTTGCTCACTCTAACATCTTGGAACACTATGAAACAAAATTTGATTATTTATCTAACATTCCTTATATAGGAACCAACATTGAAGTTGATGGATGCTACTAAATGCCAACCAATGATGCATTAGCTATATCATGGAAAAATATTTGATGACCACGGTACCACACATAAGGTCTAACCGTATAAATGGTACATCCAGTGACAGCCTTCTGCAAATTTTAATATTCAAATAAGAAAATATGGCAAAAGCGTTGGAAGTTGGAACAGTGTTTCTGTTCGAAGCGCGTGGAGTGTATGATATTCAATATCAACCAATACTAATTGTAGAATTTATACTCCAATATAAAAGAAGCAATTAAAAGAAAAATAAAAATTAAAAACAAACGCGTATGTCGACCTGCACAATGTCATTCCCACCAAATGCAAGCACGTGGAATGTGTGATGTTCCACTGAACCATCTAAGAATTTATTTTTTAGAAGCAATTAATATGAAAATAATAATTAAAAACAAATGCATATGTCAACCTCCACAATGTCATTGCCACTAAATGCAGGAACTATGTGATTGGATATAAAACTTCCAACTAATAACCCGTAATGAGATTCCATAACTTTCATTTTAGAAAATTGATATGAATCTTAAAGAAGAGTACTTACTTACTTACCTAGTAAACTCCCACTTAGAGAAAAGTACATGACCCTATATCTTCTTTTGAAAAAATTTATGTACTAACACTAAAAAACTTGACAAAAATATTTACGGAAGTGTATACAATTAATATAACCACCACTGAATTCCATAACCAATCATCCAGTAGCTCAGGTTGTCAGATATGCATGAATTAAAAATATCTACATCACTAACATTGAAATTCAATGTTTAAGTACAAAAACAGCAATCACTAATACTCAAGAAGTGATTAAAAAAATCTCTACAAACTCTAACATTAGCTTTATGCAATGGAAATAGATAAGAAAAAGATGCTGAAACTTTTTTCAAATACTTATATATACTGAATAAGTTTGATTAACGGTAACTTAATCAAGGTAAAATCCAAAAATTTGCCTCTTAGCAATCCTCTAGATGAAAAACTCTACCAAGTACAGGTATTTAACCTCGTTTGACTGTTTTCGTAATCACCGGTTAATCAATAATGCCTCGATCCAGTAACCAGAACACATACTTTATCCAAACCCTAATATAAATCTGCAGATCCGCACAGCAATAGTAACAAAATCGATAAAAACCTAAATTAAACCTAGTTTACCTTCTTGTACTTCTTCACCAGCGGTACGTTCACCGAACACCTGAGAAAATTTCCAGTCAAGCTGCGGTGGTGGACCCGCCGGAGCTGCCGCGACATCTCCTCCATCACCACCGTTCATTTCCTCTTCGTTTACTTTTATAATCAATCGAACAATAAACAATATACCGAAATCTCTCCAAACGAAATCAAATCACGAATCGCCTTTTTTACCGATTAGCATGTCTTGAATCCTGGTTTCCGGATGGTCAGACAAATCCATCACCAATAATGTGGCATTTGAAGGTTCGATTAGACCTTAAAGAGCATCGTTCTCACCGTCGTAAACATCAGATCATCGGTTCGTTGATAGATTGAGATTGAGATTGAGATTCAATTTTATCTGTGTTCTTCGCGCAGACACACTCGGTTCGTTTGTGTCCGTAGTCGAAAGGATAGAATTGTAAAATGAAGTGACCAAACCCTTTTCGGGTTGGCTCGACAGACCGTGTGTATAGTTACTGTTTCCGATTTACCTTTTTTTCTTTTTTCTTTTTTTTAAACTCCCTTGTTTAGATTATTTTTTATGTAACAATATTACTTTTTTAGTTTTTAGAGTCATCTCTTTAGAATTTTATATTAACTTTTTTGTAGCAACAGATATACTTTAGATTTAAAATTCATTTTCATCTATGATGTTTTCAAGAGTTCAGTATCTAAGGATGGAGAGTGAGGAATCTCTCAACCTTGCCCAATAATATAATGTCACATAATGGTACATCACTTTTACTTGTTCTCAATCCTCTTCATGTCATGCCACGTCAATTTATCCCTCTCTCAACCTTCACCTCACACATAATTCGTTGTTGTGTTTCGGGTATTTGAAGCCGAAAACATAGCCGCCTAGTTGATCATGTTGCTATTCGACACATACCCTCCCAAAACTAATTGCAAGTCATTATCATTTGAGTGGTGGGGTGGGGGTGGGAGAACATGTACTAGTATATGTGTTAATAAGCCAACGTGCTTTGTACATGGGGGTATTTTTGTCCATTCATTTTGTTTTGTCGTGTCGTGTTCAAACAGTGCATTTAAATGACAATGACCTTGCTTCGGGCTTAGAATTGGAGATTAATGTGTTGAGAGTATGGTGAGTTGGAAGTTGGAATATGATATCCTCTTGCGTAAGGGGTGATGGTAGTGCAAGTTGCTCTAAATGTCCAAACAATCCGTCTTAGTATACTTTTGTCCACCGGATTTTCAAGCAGTATAATTCCGTCCACTTAGTTTATGTTTCACTCTAGATATTTATCGGTTTACGTTTCTCTCCAAATATTTCTTAGTGTTAACTATGGACACACGTCTTGCAGTTAGGTTCCCTTTTAGGACTTGTGTTGTTATTTGGTTGTTTACTTAATGTCGAGTCACGACCTCTAGGTCCTTTACTTATGTTATGTCACAACTAAGTTTAATGTTTGTTATATGGTGTCTCCTATCTTTTAAGCGGGAACTCGTGTCAGGCAATGAGTTTGTGTCGCAACTCGCAACTCACACTCTCCCTTATTGCATTCCTAACTTATTAACTATTGGATCTTTCTAGGGTGCCCACATATTTTGACTTCTACAATACAACTGATATTATAACGTTATATTTACTTATTATTATTAACACTAAATTTTAAAGAAAACAAAAAATATGTTTTAAAGTATGTTTATTTGTCACGTACATTTATAACTAAATGTTTATCTTCAAATTTGTTGTGATTAAAAAGTAGATTCTTTTAATATGGAAGGTGCGTGATTTTTTGGTAACTGTAACACTAATCTTTATATTTATGCAAGATCTCATTGTCATACATTAGATTATATCACCCATGATTTTGAACATTTGGTTTATTATTCATTCAATAGCATTACCTCTAATAATTTTTTTATGTGATGCTGCAATCATATTTTAGAATCATATAACCTCTCTTTAATTTAAGATGTATTTCCAACAAGCACTGGCAGATGTAAAGGTTTCACACATATTTATTAACATACATATATTTTTACTTCTTATTATACTGTAAAAAAATCTATATAATGCGTGTGCTAGATAGTTAAGATGTTAATACATATGTACTTTAACTTCTCTTGGTCCAATACTTTAGAGTGTTTGAATATAATTGATATGCTAAAAATTATATCTACCTTTTATATAAAATAATTTTGAACTGTTTATAAGGTTTTCATTATACTACAAGAATCCTACAGTCAAACCACAAATGTTAAACCAGTAACAAAATCACAGACTAATTGTTTTGACAGCCATATATATTGCAAAAAAACACTCACAACATTGTAGTAATTTAACATGAAACACTTAACTATAACTCATCGTGTTGAACATTGGCCGTTGCTTCATCAAACATTTCATGAATATGATTCGTTACAGATTCTTTTTTCTTGTTAGGTTTTGGTACTCTTGACACAAACTCATGTATACTTTCTGCCAGCTCATCAGCTGTATCATCCTGCACAACCAAATGTAAAAGTTAGATTCTTTATTTTATTTTTTTAACAACAATGTAATCTACTCTAACACCGCACCATTGTCTATTGCGGGACACGAATCATCAAACTAATGGTACACCACTATTTATACACGCGAATACCATTGGGCTACAAGTCTGATGATATCTCAAATAGATTATATTAAAATTGCTTCCAAAGATAATGACATTTCGATTCATTTAAACAACATTACAATATTGCATTATTATTATTACTATTATTATTATTGTAACAATCACTACACCTACAAAAATGATGATATTAGCTAAAATAAGTCAAATACTATGAGAAGAGTATACAATAACACTTCTTGTTATTAGTAGTCAAAGAAAGTGCAAAAAGACATTAATGCCCCCAAAGGTTCTACAAGAAGATTATCAAAGGCTTAGATTTTGATGATACAAATAACAGCCATTGGGCGGTGAACTTCACAAAGAATTTAATTCACCGATTCGTTTATTCTGCAAATTTACAAAATTATCATGGTTCTACTGGTATGTAAAGGCAAACAATTTTATTTGATCTATTGATTTGTCAATGAATTGATTTGGGTTGTGTTATTATCTAAAAAGGAAGCAGACCAAACAAATAAGGCACCCAAAATGTATTCTTTTTTCATGCAAGTTTTTATATTATATCACAAAAATAGATTACTATTCAAGAAATATGAATTCATACTTCATCCACCAAGTCACCAATTACTAATAAAAGGTATAAGAGATTTGCACAAAGAGTGTTTTAAGGTCAACTCAATCTCACCATATAAAGATACCCCATTTGTGTTACGTCAAAATAAGAGTTTTAACCAACTATGTTGCTTAAATTACCTTTACAAAAATATACTAATTTCAAGCAATGATATATTCACATTTCACAAATATCATGATCACAAACAACCCAATATTAGAAGGCAAATAACTATAATAATTAAGTTGTTGTAGTTAAAAATGTAATTCTAACCTGTGGCCAGCAACCTCCAGAATGTGTGACAAATGTCGCTTTAGGAAGTGCATCAGCGACCCGTCGACCCATTTGGATCCAATATTCAGACGAATCGCGAGACCAAATAACTTGCATTGGCAAATTGTTGACACCATTTAAGTTACCCCATTCTCCAACATCAAAGCTAGAATTCATTCTATTTCCCGTTTCAACAACCGATTTAATTCCATCTTTACCCTTGAGAAGAAGCCTGAGACCCTCTGAATCACCAGTTTTTGAGCAACAATTTCTAATAACCTTTTCAAAAACAAAACCAAAACCAGAAACAATCTCTCTAACCACCGGCGGTTTCAAAAGCCACAAAGGAAAAGCTGTTTGAGTTGATGTAGCATCAAGAAGAGTTATACTTGATATAAACCCTAGGTTTTTAGACACCCAATTTGCCCCCAAATTGAATGCTGAATCATGAAGAACCAAATCAACAGGTTTTAATCCCATTGTGTCAATTACTTGACCCAAAACCCTACCCACTTCTTCAGGACCGATTTCGATTACTTTGGAAACATTCACTTTAGACATACGAATCTCATTTTCAGCATAATCATAATTCACATAACCTTGCTCAACTAACTGATCAAATCCCCAAAATATACCTTTTTCCTTGATTTCATTATACATCTCCAGAAGCTTTCCAAAACCACCAATCACCTTCTCTTCCGTCACCATTTCGAACTTATCGGAAAATCCAGAACCAGGAAGATCTATGGCGACGGCATTTACGCCCAATTTTCCTAAAATTTTCACAGTTTTACTGAAAACGTACGAACTGCAACCCAATCCATGAACAATAAGCACGTTATGAGGAGAATCTGTTGGACCGTTTTGGAAGGTGAAAACCTCAATTGAATCGCTGTGAGGAGTCGGTTGAACTTTTATGAATCTGCCATTCGAGTAGTGGTGTCTGAGATTCGTCGGTAATGTGAGGAACCATGTTTTGGGGTCTTGTTGGGTGAAATGGTTTGAGATTGTGACGATTGTTAAAGTTAAGATGGAGACTGAGATGGTGAAGTAGAACCAGAAGGTAAAAGGGTTTGGATTTGATGCTTTCGTTTTCGCCATTGAATTGATGCGCGTTTGAAGCTACCAAAGGGAAAGTGTTACTGAAATGAGAGCTGATAAAAGAGTGAAGAAACAACGATCAAAGATCGGATCTTTATTTTCGGACTTTTGTCACGAGCAAAAAATGTAGGACCCACAAAAACATATCTAAATGGACTCGGTATGTTAAGATTTCAGTCATTACGAATTGTTTTTTGAAATTCACCGAAATACCAAAACTCAATAATTTTAAGCCAAAATAACCATTAGGTAAAATTGTTGTCCTATTCAATCTATCCGGTAATTTTTTTGCCATCTCGAAACTTGACTCCCGACTATGTCATTGCCTTTTAGGGCACCATTAGACTAAAATTTAGACTGGCTCAAAATCAAATGGTTAATTTGGCTCATATGGGGTCAAAATGATTATATTGGTGATTAATCCTTTTTGTTGGAAAATCACCAAAATATCAACTTGACAAAAAGTTCACCAAAATAACCATTAGACTGTAAGGGTGTCTAATGGCTGGAATCAGACAAAATATTTGCCAAGGGAACCGCCGGCTATGGAGTTGCCGGATTTTGCCACTGGGCAAACATTTTTCCTAATTCCATCCATCAGGCAATCATTTTGCTGGATTACAGCCATCAGGTAATCATCCTGCCGGATTCCACCCATCAGGCAAGCATTATGCCGAAGGTTCTAGAAGATATAATCACATCAGCTTCACATTCAAGAGTCCATCTTGTTTCATTCTCACATTCATATACAATTCATTTGGCTCTCTTGTTGCTAAACGTAGAAACACCGTTCACAAAATAAAAATAATACATTTTCATTATTTATGATCTTGATTACAATACAAAAACAAGATAAAGCAGATTACAAATAAGATTACAATTCATAACAATAATGAAATGACAGAAACAAAACAATCTTTGGCTGAGGATTTATGTTCAACAGAGGTCCCTTAAAACAGATTTCGAGCCACCCAGGTGAACTCGTCTGTCTCCTATGGTACAACAGCCGGAACAGTAGTACTGCCGGAGAAATCCTATGCACCCGAAAGAATACCTGAAACATGAGCGGGGAAGAGAATATAGAAAATAACGAGCAAAGAATTTTGCATGTGTTGCGTTCTCGGTGTGTTGAACCAAGGCACCCAGCCTTGGTATTTATAGGCACTTGAAGAGCTCGCAATTAATTGTGAGACTGAAACATGTCAGAAGATGAAAACCAATGAACCTTCTTCGGAGCCAGCACTCACAAAACCAATGAACCTTCTTCGGAGCCAGCACTCACAAAAATAAAGGCGTGCAAAGTGCGCCATCCGAACGTCACATTATGCCTTGTAGGCCGTGCCTGCCACCGGCCGCCAATGGGTGTGATATGTTATATTAGAATATCATTCTAATAAAAATCCTACTTATAAACCAACAAAAGGTTTATCTTTTTAATCAATGTGGGATTAGCACATTAATCGAAACATATAATATTTCAACCACACACTTTTGAGCATTGATATCTCATTCATCATAGCTCGGTTTTGGACGCGGTTTGATTCGTTTTAATCCCTACACATAGTAGATGACTAACGCATCTAAATTTAATTAAATTGTAACATATACAATCAATTATTTTTGGTCCAAAATTGATAATAAAACTCATTTATTATAAAAAATTCCATCAAATAATTGGTAACTAGTTTATTAACTAAACACTCTAAGGGTATTTTGGAATCTTAACTTTTGTTAGATAGGCCTGTAAACAAATCAAACAGTTTGTGAACTGTTCGGCGGGAAGTTCGTCTATTTAATAAATGAACGAACACGAAGTATAAATTTGTGTTTGTTAAATTAAATGAACGAATATGAACACACATATGTAACTGGTATGCTACATATATGCGCATTACATGAGTTACGTGTATGAAGCTTAATGAGTTACATACGTAACATTTTTGTTACATATACGTAACTTCGTGAGCTCCATATGTTTTTTCCAACCTTTTTTGTTTAATGTATTTATAATCTTATAAACTAAAGTAATGAAAAAAAATATTAAAAAATTCATTGATTTGAAGAGTTTTCTAAGTTTTCTCCATATTTTGAACTTTTCTTATGATCTCTCCCCTATATATATATAAAATCTGGAGGCAAAAATAATTGAGGGACAATTTTGTGCAAAATTGGATACGTTAGAGATCAAAACTGAGAACTATTGTGGGGTACTATGGTCTTTTCATCATTTTTGTTACCTTAAACTGACAGAGGATCCATTCTTGCAATTATTAACGTCAACAACTAAAAGCCCACATCTTCTGGATTTGAACTGGAACTGATATAAAGTGTAAACCTCAAGTGCGATTTTGGCAATTAAATCTATTCACAAGCTTCAGTTAATAACAGTGCATACTCATGGTGGCATTTCATAGTAATTAGCGTGCTTGGTAGTGGTCGTTCTTATGGTAGTTCAATGGCAGTCGATGCTAGTAATTCTCATGTGAGTGAGAGAGAGAGAATGGAGACAATCTCGGTCTGTGTTTGTGTTCGCTGCACATGGTGTTGAGGTTCAAGAGATGGGTTTAGGTGGGCGATGGTGGTTTTGGTGGTGCAAAGAGGGGTTTCGTTTGGGTTCATGGTAGTGGTAGGGTTGGTATACGAAAATAGAACTGAACAATCACAAAACTACAACAAAGGTAGAAATGCAATTCAACAATGATGCAATCATATTGATCAAATTAAACGAAACAAATGCAATCAAAATAATGATGGCATACTTCCTTCCTTCTATGCATATTTATAGGCATGGGAGAGTTTATTAGGAAATGTACGTGTGACACTTCTTGCTTGATTCTATTTGAATGGCTGGGTGCATGAGAATTACACTGGATAATCGCTACATGTCCTTGGCTGTCTAAGAGTGAGTTCCCACCAACCCAGCAGGTTGTATTGGTGATAATTCTAAATCTCGATGATAAGTATGAGATAAATTAAAGTTTGGTTAAAATAGATAATTATAGGTATTATTTAATTTGTAATGTTTATCATATTATTAGATATGATTATTTTAATTTGTTATTTAGTTTCATTGTTTGAGTAAGTTTCTTATTCTCAATGGGATGGTCAGTTATAAATAGGAGTCTAAGGAGTCATTGTAATTGTCTCGGTTTTATTATATACAAGAATTGATCAGGTTTGATCAAACGTTAAGATTTTTTGTGTTCGTATTATTTTTCGATCAAGGGTCTGGGCCGCCAACAGGTTGTGATGGTTGCTGCGACGTTTTCCAGGTTTAGGTTTTTTTACAATTATACCCCTCCAAGAACTAATTTTGAATCATCACTACATACTTATTATTGTTAATTAATATTTTGATTTATTATGCTCCATACGTGTTAAGTTATTTTTATGTATTTTTGTATCAAAAAATTAGTTTTGTCCAGTCACTTATACTTATATTGGATTTTATGGAACAAAGAATGGTCGAATCCAAACCATTATTCATTTCACAACTCTAAATCATGTGGAAAACCCATGCATGATCAATATTTTATACTTAACTTACATTAATCAAATTTTTTAATTTAAATATATAGTTTACCAAACAACCACATACATATACAAGACAAACAACTACATACAACAAGCTTTAGAGAAACTGAAACCAAACCCTAATCAGATTCAAATTAATTGATCATGAACATCTACCACGATAGAATTGTCATCCGTCACTATATTTAACTCTTGTTGATCAACCTCTTGTGCATCTTCTTCATCATGACTACCATTGAAAATGCATAGAACTTCATGCATAGGAATACTTGTAATGGAATGATATAACCACCAAAAGAGTATCTTTAGCATTTGTAACAAAAAGTCATCCCAGGGAGACAAGCATAAGAGCACGGAATTAGTAATCCAAAAGTGTTGTGATGACATGAAGATCAGACATAGAAACATATCGTCGTCTAATGCTTGAAAACAGAGTAGAGAACTCGTCGTGAGATGTAATGTGACAGGAACTTTGATGGATACGAAGAAAAGGAATACGGTGATGATGACTGAAGTGTAGTGAGAAAAAAGAGCATATGCAAGAGGCAAGAGAAGGAATCGCACATCAATCTTCATATTCATCTATCTTGATAGTGAAACGAACAAGGTTTTTTTACTTGAAAAGGAATTGGATTGGTGATATAAAATGGCTTAAATGTTGTGAGAGAAGATTAACACGATTTCTTGTTATTGCTGGGTATTGGTATTTATAAGCGAAGTATTGGAGGCTGAGTTACACGGAAGGTGGTGAAGGGTGATCCAAGTGTTCAAGGTTCAGCTCAAGTGCTCCTGTCCCGGCTCAAGACTTATTAGCCAATTAAAAGATACGGACAAAGTATGAAAGTTGCTTGCACAGCGTACGCCTTAAAAATTGGTTTACTAAGTTGATTTGAAATATATATATATATATATATAGGGGATGGATATAACGAAAACCCTTTCGAGTTGAGAAAACCCAGAAAACCCACTTTTTGTAACATATGTTACAAATTATTATTTTTTTACATTTAGAACTTCATATTCCTTATGTAGATAATACATTAAAATCTAAGACTTTTGGTAAAAAAATTATTAAAAAGCGCCGAGTAGTTTTTTTTAAATATTTTTTTCAACTTTCGGAATTTGTAACATATGTTACAATATTTAAATGTTACATATGTTACAAAATTTTTCGCAGAACTTTTTCAAAAACGGGTTTTTTGTTTTTCATTTAGGGGTATTTTTTTTTTTTAAAGTACTCGGCGCTTTTTTGTTTTTTTTATAAAAAGTGACGAAAATGCATTTAAAAGTGAGCCTTTTTTAAAAAAAAAAATTAAATTTTTTAACTTCGAGTTTTTGAGCGTTTTTTAGAGTTTCTAGGGTTTTCTCAACTCGGGAGGGTTTTCATAGTATAGTTACACTATATATATATATATATATATTCAGTATTTATATACCTTCTGCAGAATCTGGTAGCATTT
>WOUH02000006.1:1918481-1929269 GCA_009936405.2 Stevia rebaudiana | reverse complement strand
GTAATGAATGAATGTTTGTTTGGTACAATCTGTGTTGCATATTATAGACCGGTTGACTCGATCCTGCCGCTTGACTGCCCCGATTAGTTGGCAGACCGCCCCCTGGACCGGCCGGAGGCCGAGGACCGGGGAGCGGGGTGTCACAGATACCATCACCCGAACCCACAACTTAAACCACAAACCGACCCATGAGTTGAACTACGAACCGATCCATGATCCAAACAATGACCAGAACCATGACCCGACCAAAATTGTAATTCATTTTTCATCTTTTTCTCTCTACCAAACAACATGATGTAATGATTCATTTCACTAACCTTGGTAACCAAACATGATAATGGAATGGTAATAATCCATTTCATTCTCTCATCCATTCAATTCACTCACCCATTTCACTATCTCATACCAAACTATTCACGCGTCCATTCCTTTACTTAATTTGACGTAAAGTTGAATACATTAATTTTATTCATGGTGTAGTGCATCGCAACAGGCTAGTTTATATATTAGGTGACATACAAAAAAGCGAAATCAAATTGCAAGGTTAAAATAATTTAACGTACCTTAGGAAACGATGCAATGTTAAATGTGCTTTAGAACACAAACATGATTGGTGTTTTTCACTTTTTTGTATGGTCCCGTGATTATTTTATTATTTTTTAAGGAATAAGTTTTCTAAACAAAAGCTTTTTTCGAAGTAATACATACCCGGGTCGTTTGAAAATAGTGTACTTCAAGAATCTCCACATAAAACTAATATTCTATCTTAAATTACAATTAAAAAACAATCTAATTATTACCTAACATTTAAAACCATGTAACAATAACAAAAAGATTACGGATTAAATCGAAATTAAATATAGTACACATACATATATAAATAACATTCTGTGTGTAGTCTTGTGCTATTTCAATACACTTTTGAGTATCTTAAAAAGTTATCAAAGAAAGAATTGTATAAATTCAGAACATAATATCTATAACCAAATCAAGACAAAAATAGTCTCCTTTAATCTTTATTACTCGGTTTATAAGCTCATCTTATTTAAATGATTTATTAGATATAGATAAAGGACTAAACATACATATAAAGACAACTTTTTAAAAAGACAACTTTTTAATATAATATATATAAAAAAGTATACTTTTATAAAAAAATATTATTTTTTAAAATTTGAATGTAAAAAAGACAGAAAAGTAGGGCCGTCACTACTGCAGACAAACCCAATCTTCTTGCTTAAATGCAGCTTCAAAACACTCATTTTTTTTCTCAACATTCACACACCCCACAATTCAATCTTCATTATTTTTCTCAAAAACTGATGACACAAAAACCAAAACTTCACAAGAAGTTGCATCTTTTAAATTAAAGCAAATTTATCACACATCTTAGTGTCTGTTTGTTACTATTTTTTGGAATCTTTCTTTAATTTAAGATTCAAAAAGAAGAAAGATCAAAGAACACAGTTGATTATTTAGGAAAACAGAGGATTTTTCTGTTTATTAAAGGGTTTCTGATGAACTTTGTTTTCAAGAAACAGGGGTTTATGAAAATGCAGAAATTTAATTTAATTTTGGGGGTTTTATTGTGTTCTTGGATTTCTTTATGTTCTGGTTCTGTTTCATATGACCATAAAGCAATCTCCATTAATGGTCAAAGAAAGATTCTTATTTCTGGATCCATTCATTATCCAAGAAGCACTCCTGAGGTACAACTTATCAATGCACTTGTTTTCTTAATTTTTTTGTTTTATTTTTAGTTTTTGTTTCCCCCTTCTGTAATTTTATAATTTCTTCAAGACCTAACTTCTGGGAGTTTGTTTATACATATAAATGCACTATATTATTGATTTTTTTTGTTTCATCCTTTTGTGATTTCATATTATCATCAAGAAATTACTTCTGGGTATTTGTTTTTATTACTTTTTATATCATATATTTTGTTGTTTCTGATGTACAACTTATCAATGCACTGATTTTCTTGATTCTTTTGGTTCCCCCCTTTTGTAGTTTCATATCAACTTCAAGAACTAACTTCTTGAAAATTAATTTTACTTATTTTTTCCATATAATTTGGTGTTTCAGCTTACCAATGCACTTTTTTTTTCTTGATTTTTTTAGTTCCCCCTTTTGTAATTTCATATTATCTTCAAGAACTAATTTTCAAGAATTTGTTTTTATTAATCTTTTTTTCCAATTTTTTTTATATTTCAGATGTGGCCAGATCTTATTCAGAAAGCAAAAGAAGGAGGTTTGGATGTGATTCAAACTTATGTTTTCTGGAATGGTCATGAACCACAACCTGGTCAAGTAAGTTTATTTATTTAAATAAATAAATTATAATTCATTGATAAATTGTTCTAATTTCAAGCTAATAATTTTTTATTTTTTTACAGTATTATTTTGAAGACAGATATGATTTAGTAAAGTTCATTAAGCTAATCAAGCAAGCTGGACTTTATGCTCATCTCAGAATTGGTCCATATGCTTGTGCAGAATGGAACTTTGGGTAAATATTTATTGAAATTCCATAAATATTAATAACTAAATATTTGATAAGAAAAAAAAATTAAATTATATTTCGATTTCAGGGGATTTCCTGTTTGGTTGAAATATGTTCCTGGAATCAGTTTCAGAACAGATAATGGTCCTTTCAAGGTTTTCCTCTTATTCTTTTCAATAATATTAATTTTTTTTATATATTAGTTAGATTTTTTCTTGGTAATTTGAATTTTGAAATGAGCATGTAATCATGCAATGATGATTTTTTTAATATATTATTATACATTTAGGCTGCAATGGAAAAATTCACAAGACACATAGTGAACATGATGAAAGCAGAAAGATTATATGAAACTCAAGGTGGTCCAATTATCTTATCTCAGGTAGTCAAATCCACTCAAAATTTGCAAAATTATATCTTTTACAAATCTTCAAAATTATATTTTTACAAATTTACAAAATTATATTTTTACAAATTTATAGAATTATATCTTTACAAATTTGCAAAATTATATGTTTACAAATTTTCAAAATTATATTTTTACAAATTTATAGAATTATATATCTACAACTTTTCAAAATTATATTTTTACAATTTTTAATGTTAAAAATATGAATTTGACAGATTGAAAACGAATATGGACCGTTGGAGTATGAACTTGGAGCACCGGCTCGAGCCTATACAAAATGGGCTGCACAAATGGCAGTTGGTTTAGGAACCGGTGTACCGTGGGTCATGTGCAAACAAGATGATGCACCTGACCCAATTGTAAGTGCACCATCTACTTTTACATGTTTTGACCTTTTATGTTGACTTTTTTCTTGTCAAATAGTTGACTGTTTACATGCTGTTTTTTATCTGTCAATTAATTGACCACATGACTATTTACATGCTGTATGTATCTTGTGGGATACTTTATGTATGCACATGGACAGTTTTTCATTATGCATATGTATGTTTACCTTCTGAAAAAAGAAATTTTTATTGTAAAAAGGTGATAATTTTTTGTTTGTTTGTGTTTTACTGTGAAAAAAGTTGAAATCTTGATTAGTCATGGCAGCGTGTGCATTTTGTTATTTTTTTGGTTACTAATTACAATAATAATAATACAAATTTTTAATTATTATTATTTTTATTTTATAATTGACAGATAAACACTTGCAATGGTTTTTACTGTGACTATTTCTCCCCCAACAAAAATTTCAAACCGAAAATGTGGACTGAAGCATGGACAGGATGGTAAATTTATTTAATTCAATGTGAATTTGGTATCTTTTTTTTTAATATATATATTTTTTATTTTCTGGTTGATTTATTTTTAAAAATATGTATAAACACAGGTTCACTGAGTTTGGAGGTGCGGTTCCTTATAGACCAGCTGAAGATTTAGCATATTCTGTTGCAAAATTTATTCAAAGCGGTGGATCTTTTGTCAATTATTATATGGTAATTATTTTATTTTTTCGTTGTAAATGTAATATTATTTGCTTAATTACATTGCGTAAAAAATTATTCTTTTTTTGGCAGTATCATGGAGGAACTAATTTTGGGCGAACCGCGGGTGGCCCGTTTATTGCTACAAGTTATGACTATGATGCTCCTCTTGATGAATATGGTATGTTAGTTCATGATATATAACATATTATGATGCTTGTTAATATGTTATTTAAAATTATAAATTTAAATTTGAAGTTGGGTCAACTATGGTATATTAACACACTTTAGAGCTTTTTATTTGTGAAATTGTCACATCAGTTAATGATACATTGCGTATGTCACATTCAATGAAATAACTCACTATCATTTAGATATGCATCATATATGTTATTTTCTTTGTGGTTACTTTAAGGAGCAAATTGATATGCATACTATATGTTGATAGGAAGATATTAAGATTTTCCCATTATCCACAAGTCAACTAACGGTATTGACCTTCGCCTACAAGACTATTTTTTTTTCATTTACAATGGATACTATTATAATAAATTAAGTTAGAAGTTACCTAATTTTTATTATTATATTATTATTAGTCGAAATAGATTAATGGTGTCGACTTAGAACAAATCTAATGTAAATTAAACAATGAATCTAATCTTTATAAATTATAAGTTATAATGGAAAGGAGGACATGTATATGTACTTAATGTAGGATATGGTTTATTACTTTATTGTCTAACAAATAGCTTAACTAACACCAACAAACTTTTTAAACATATTATTTCATTATAGTCAAAACATTTAACTTTAACTTGTCACCAAGATAGATTGTATTTAAGACAATTATGACTTATTTTCTCACGCGATGTTTGTTACTAAATTTTAATATATTAATTATTTTTCGAATGTTCTATTTATAGGACTAAAGCGAGAAGCGAAATGGGGACATTTAAAAGATTTGCATAGAGCCATAAAACTATGTGAGCCCGCTTTAGTAAATGGTGATCCCTCTATTATCACTCTTGGAAATTATCAAAAGGTTATTTTTTTATTCATGGTCACATTATCCATGTCAGCAATAGACCCGATCTCATATGTTTGTTGTTTTTTTTATTAAATTTTAGGCATATGTTTACAAATATAAGGCGGGAGGATGTGCTGCGTTTCTTTCAAATAATAACAGAGGTTCTTATGCAACTGTTAACTTTAGAAACCAACGTTATAATATTCCTCCGTGGTCGATAAGCATACTCCCTGACTGCAAGAACACCGTTTATAACACCGCACGGGTGAGAAAGAAATTTTTTTTTGTTTTTTTGTTAATTTTATTTTATTTTAGTAAAAGAATTTACTTAAAGTTTAGATTAACTAGAATTCTTTTCCAAAGAAAAAAAGAACAAAGATTCAAAATTATTAATTAAATATTTAAATTAACCAATGATCAAAGATTTTGATTTAAAGTTGGCAATGATGATGTGGCAACTCTGCTTATTGTGTTTTTTAACAAACACTTCTGAGTCTTTTTTCTTATGCTTAATTTAAGGTGAAATAAGTTGTTTCGGTTAGCAACTTGAAATTGCTTATTTTAGACTGTAAATAATTTGTGAATTCAAAATTACAACACTCTCAGAGGGAAATTGTCATTCAACAAAAGTTTGTCATTTGTTTGAGCAATTTGCAAATTTTTTTCATAAACTAATATTATGATTTAAAATACGGAAGTATGAGTGAGAGAGAATCACATGAGTTTAACTTTAATCATCATTGATGGATAATGCTCCCAAATTTGTTATAAAATATATTTCTTAGTAGTTAGGAAATCAATTTGTCAATTTGGATTTTTATTATAAATCGTTTTCAACAACAATTTCTTAATTCAAAATCACTTAGTTCCATGCATATATGAGTCAAATGGTTGCATTTATTTAAAATTAGTAACGACGTGTAATATGAATATGATTAATAGGTTGGTGCACAAACAACATTGATGAAGATGACTTCAGTTGGTGGAGGATTTTCATGGCAATCGTATAATGATGTAACGGAATCATATGATGATAATTCATTTATGACCGTTGGATTATTAGAGCAACTTAATGTCACTAGAGATTCTTCAGATTATTTGTGGTACATGACAGAGTAAGTGAATCTTTTATGTTATTTTATTTGCTTACATATGAAATGTTGATTTGGGTTGTGGTTTATCTTTAACAATTCTAAATAAAAAAGTTTAGAATTTGTTAAATAGGTTCAAAGTCACCCAAACTATGTTTTTTAACGTGTAGAGTAATGTACTATTTTGACCCTTGGTTTTGGTTCATTTAACACTTTCAGCCCAAAAAGGAATCTTCAAACAATTCGGCCTCTGACGTTTGAATTTTGTAACCATTTCAGGTCTATTCAGACCTTGATGTTTGAACTTTGTAACCTTCAGCCTGATATAATAACAAAGTTTTAAACGTTAGAGGCTGAATTGTTTACAAAGTTCAAACCTTAGGGTTGAAATGTCAAAGATTCCTTTTTGAGCTTAAAGAGTTAAATGAGACAAACCATAGGAGCCAAAATAGTAATTTACTATAATGATATAAATATTAAGTTTCTAATTATATTTATATTAATTTCTAGTTACAATTATTTCATAATGAATTAATTACACTGATAGTCCCTGTAGTTTGCCTGAACTTCAGTTTTGGTCTTTAGGATTGAAAATTACATGTTTGGTCCAATTGTTTGCATGTTTTCCAAAATTGTTAAAAACATGCAAACTATTGGACCAAAAATGTTACAAATGTGCAAAATATTGAACCAAAAGTGTTACAAATGTGCAAGATGTTGGACCAAACCTGTAATTTTTCAATCCCAGGGACCAAAACTGAAATCCATGCAAACCACAAGGACTATTAGAGTAATTAACTAATTATTTCATTAATAAATCAAATAAAGTTGCGTGACCGATACTAAAAATAACCGATTTCATGCAGTGTCAGGGTTGGCTCCAACGAGGGGTTCTTGAGAAGCGGGAAATGGCCCACACTTACGGTTTTATCCGCGGGTCATGCTTTGCATGTTTTCATCAATGGCCAATTATCAGGTAAGAATTTAAAAATTAAGATCAAGATATGTAATTAGTCATTATTTCTATATTCTTATTCTAGAAATTGGACAATGTTTTATTTTTCATGTTGTGCAACCATTATTATTGTGTTTAATTTACAATGGTAACAATTATTGTTCAAGTACATCATTTAAAAAGGTTTGTTATTTGGAATCATGTAGAGTTCATCTTATGACACCCGTGTTTTGTCTCAGGAACCGTCTATGGAAGTCAAGCAAATCCAAAAATTACTTTTAATAAACCGGTAAATCTAAGAGTTGGTGTGAATAAGATTTCTCTACTCAGTATTGCAGTTGGTCTCCCAGTAAGTTCTCTCTCTCTCTCTCTCTATATATATATATATGGACAAGATCAAATAAAAACACAGTTTTACTTAAAAACATAAATAACAAAAATCTAGTACAAAAAGACTAAATATTGTACAAAAAAAGTACATTAAAAAAAATTACAAATCCAGTACAAATTTTGTATTGGATTTTTATTTTATATGCAAGATTTTCTTTTGTACTAGATTTTTTTTGGTACCTTATTTTGGTTTTCTTGTGTTTTGATGTTTTTTACTGGATTTTAGTTATGTTTTTAGGAAAAGTTGTGTTTTCAGTGGATCATCTTACCATATATATACAAAACTAAACATTGATAATCAATTAATCATACACACAAACGCGTATGAGTCTTATGGATCTTTATAATATTTTTTCAGAACATCGGTCCACATTTTGAAACATGGAACGCGGGTGTTCTTGGTCCAGTCACACTCTATGGTCTCAATGCAGGAAAACGAGACTTAACTTGGCAAAAATGGTCTTATAAGGTTAGTCTTTACAAACTTCCAATTGTGGGCCCCATTTTCACAAATCAAATAAATGGGACCCACATTCACATCTTCATTCCACATTATAATATGATGATGATGAACGCTAAAAAAGGCGAAGAAAAACATACCGATGTTCTTACTTGATCTTTGACCGTTTGACCAGGTTGGCCTTAAAGGCGAAATTATGAGTCTTCACTCACTCATGGGAAGTTCGTCGGTTGAGTGGACTCAAGGTTCTTACGTGGCTCAAAAACAACCGTTAACATGGTACAAGGTAAGTTATCATTTCATGTTATCTAATTTTTAGAAATCATTAATGTTTAATTTTTTTATAATGTACCATGATACATTAATACCCTTTATAAGTACACCATGTTTCTATGGAATCTCTCTCTCAAAAAAAAAAAGTGTTGTGTTTTTCATGGGACATAATAAAACAAAAAAAAGTTATAATTTTTCGCATATGATTGACACTTTTTTTTTTTGAAGACTATATTTAATGCTCCGGGTGGAAATGAACCTTTAGCTTTAGACATGAGTAGTATGGGAAAAGGTCAAATATGGATAAACGGTCAAAGCATCGGACGTTATTGGCCCGCATATAAGGCACGTGGATCTTGTAGCACTTGTAGTTATGCCGGTTATTTTGACGAGAAAAAATGTTTAAGCAAATGTGGTGAATCATCCCAAAAATGGTAAAAAAAAAAAAAACTTCTATCTTGAAACTTTTTTATAAAGAATTACAATCTTTTTAGAACTAATTATTTAAATTATTTCAGGTATCATGTACCGCGATCATGGTTACAACCAAGAGGAAATCTATTGGTTGTTTTTGAAGAATTAGGAGGAATCCCATATGGAATCTCAATGGTTAAAAGATCTGTTTATAGTGTTTGTGCTGATATATACGAGTGGCAACCGTCATTAATGAATTATCAAATGCAAGCGTCGGGTAAAGTGGATAAACCGTTAAGACCCAAAGCCCATCTTTCATGCGAAGCGGGTCAGAAAATATCTTCAATCAAATTTGCTAGTTTTGGGACCCCGTTAGGCGGTTGTGGCAGTTATCGTGAGGGTAACTGTCATGCTCATAACTCCTATGATGCGTTCAATAAGGTAGTTATTTTGATAAATTCTTTTTGTGTTGAAATGATTTTATTTAGAAGAGTTGATTACACACGTATGGTCTCTGTGGTTTGCATAACGTAACAAGTTTTGGGTACCAAGGGTTTTTATCAGCGTTTTGAAAACCGTACCCGACCGGTGGTTGGAAGGTAAACCGGTCCGGTTAAATGGTCAGGAACCGTTTTTGGGTGAACTGGCCGTTCGGGCCGGTGGTTGAACCGTTTTTTTATTCGGTTCAACGTCCGGTCCGGTTATGAAAAACATTGTTTTTTTTTTCTTTATAAATATGTATATAAATATATAAAAATTACCTGGTTCTTAAATCCGGATCAATGTCCGGTCAGGTTATGAAAAACATTGGTTTTTATATAACACTTTTTGGGTTTTGTGCTTTCAGTTTTGTAACGAGTTTGGTTATCAAGGTTAGATTATGTTAACTTTCCGTTTAAATTATGGTGAAATGACATAAATACCCTTTGACTTTTCTATATAGTCAAAGTTAAAGGATGAAAAGTTGAAAGGTATTTAGGTTATTTCGCCCTAATTTAACATAGGAGCTAGCATTATTATCAAAACTTGTTACAAAACTGAAATAATAAACCCAAACTTGTTACTATAAATTCTTAGTACCCAAACTTGTTAGTTTATGCAAATCAAAGCGATTATCTATTTATCTATGTAATTAACTCTATTATTAATTCAGTAAATTGCGTAAGTAAAAATACTCTAAATCACAATTTTTTTTTCTTATAAACTGCACAAAATAGGACCAGAAAATAAAAAATTGCTAATATTTTTGTATTATTTAATATTTACAGTATTGCATTGGACAACAATCATGCACAGTTCCTGTAACACCTGAAATATTTGGAGGTGATCCTTGCCCAAAAGTAATGAAGAAACTTTCAGTTGAAGCTATTTGCAGCTGATGACGACTGAAAACAAGAAAAAAATGGGAAATGTTTGAAAATCAGCAATTTGGTTTGCATTTATTTCAAATTTTTATATTTTATTTAAAATATAATATGGCGCGCTTTCACCGAAGGTGAAGTTGTACAGATATGCAACACACCATTGTGGCTCGAAAGCGTTTGTCATATATAATATAGATTTTAAAAAATTAATGTAAATAAGATTGCATGTATGCAAATGTAATATTATTAAGATAGCACAATGAGACTCATGATTCGAGTCCATGGGCTTATTTGAAGTCAAATGTAAAAGCTTCTGGCTTTTTCTTTATCTTTTTAGAAGCAATTTGTTATTGCTTTTGCATTGTAAAAACACTTGAAGATGATTTATTTTATCTAAGTTTTTCAAAATTTACTGTGTTGTGCAAAAAGCTTTTTCATTGTGTGGTTTGGTTGGTTGGTTTTGTTGGAAGTTTTGGACCAAATTGGTAACTTTGGTTTTGGTTTGGTGGTTTTACTATTTGAACCAATTACTTTTTTTTACTGGAAAAATCCCCAAAATGACAATTTGACCCTACATATTTTCAAATTATCTATTTTTATACGGGTGTCGACGCATGTATATTTGCAGGCAGCGTTCGTAAATTTACATGTGGGTGCACGTAAATTTGTAGGCGACGCTCGTAAATTTACGGGCGGCGCCCTTAAATTTGCGTACGGTGTTTGTATATATACAGACGGGCGCCCATATATATTTAGAAAGTCTAATGCATGTATATTTACAGGTAGGGCTGTAAACGAACCGAACGAGCCTTGTTCATGTTCGTTCGTTAAGCATTTCAACTTGTTCACGAACGGTTCACGAACGCTTACCGAACGG
>WOUH02000006.1:1888901-1918381 GCA_009936405.2 Stevia rebaudiana | reverse complement strand
CGAGCGGCTCGGTTTTAAAACCGAACCGAGTTCGAGCATGCCTGCGTTCGCTTCGGTTCGGTTCGTGAACAGCCCTAATACGTACGGCCGATTGCTTTAATAAGAATATTATAGACAAAAAAAACATTAAGTGGCGACTGTATGAATGATATACAGATAGATTATACCAGGAATGTAAGGACCTTTGACATGTGTTAACAAATATGTGTTTTTGAACGTATATCGTAGGTCAAAATTCACTAAAGAGTCTTAAAGATGTGATGGAAGGATAACTTTTGTTTTAACAATGAATAACTTCAAAGGTACACGTACTATGATGAGATGCTTGGATAAAAGTTTAATGCAAATAAGATTCTACTTAATGTAGTCATGATCATGTAATTTTGTATTCGTTAATTTTAAGGTACTTGATATCAAGGAGTTTAATGATCCTTTTGGATATCACTTTTCCTCATTTTTTTTAAAGCGAATAGCATGACCATCAACCTTACCACGATGAATATATCAGGCACTTACTCGATGAATTGCTGAAAGCATTGAGACCCGCCTTGTCAATTCAGGAGAAAACACATTTTGTGGAAAAACCCTCTGGCTCACCATATAGTTTTACTCTCTGAGTGAGACTACAACCTGAAACCTCTAATTTGTGATGTACTCAAGGTACCATTGAGACAAATGTCTCATGACATTGTATCTCAAATTTTTTCGTTTGTTATATTATTTTAATTAGTGATACATATATATTTAAATTCAAAGATTATGTTTATTATTTATCTATTTCTTTTAATGCCAGTTAATATTATAAAATACTTAAAAATATTAAATAACATAAGCATTGTTATATATAAGTTTTAATAAGGGCCCTACTATATGGACCATCCCTTCCCCGTTGACCACCCTCCTCTTACGATGACCTCCTACAACCCCCCGTAGGGGGTCAAAAAATTTTTTTCTTAAATCGAATCAAATTATTATAAAAATAAAATAGCATACGGCCCCGTATGCTAATATTATTTTTTTTTTTAATAATAATTTGATTCAATGTAATATTTTGCTGGTCATACGGTTAAATTATTTGATACGATGTAATATTCCCTTGAAAATTCCTATATAAACGATCGTCTTTCATATAATTTTTCATTCGATTCAATTCAATAGAATTAGTTCAATATTAACGCGAAATTAGTTTTGAAAATGTGTTGGTGGAACGATATTTTTCCTTCCGACAACGACAACAACAAATGTTACGATTATTCTGGTAGTCAAGCTTATCCGAACTATAACGACAACAACGAAGGTTACGGTTATTCCGGAAGTCAAGGTTATCCTATTGACAATAACGCATTCTTGATTGTTAAAACCATTCGGTACATAATTGAATTTAAATTTTGAGGGAAGTTCAGTCTCAAATGCGTCACAAACCGCAATTTTACGAGCAATTACAAAAAAATAAAAATAAATAAATAAAAAATAAAAAAAATTGACCCCCTACGGCTCTAGTATAGGGAGGGTGGTCAACGAGAGGGTCCAAATAGCGAGGGCCTTTAATAAAATATTTTTTGTAGTACATTTTTGTTTCAATTCCTTATTTTTTGACCTGTAATTTTCTTATGATTTAATTGTATTTTATTTAGTTTAACAATGTTTTATTGTTGTGTGTAATAAAATACTTCATTTTTGTAAAAAGAATTAATATCATATGAATTTTTGCAAGTATTAACAAGTTACATATTTACTATGTAATCTCGTGTAATATAAAGGTATATAACCTAACATATTCATACACTTTTAAAGAGAAATATATATAGATTACAGGATATCGTTTATTAAATTATAAGAAAAGGAAAATGAAGCTGTAAATTTGGATACTAATACAAATGAAATAAATAAAAATGTAAGTAGACACGAAGAATAACAAAAATGGTGATTGAGGACTTGTGTTCAACAAAGAGTTCTTAAAAAAGTTATAAGTTCAAAAACTTTTTGTTTCTTATGGTAAGGCAATGAAGTTGTTAGTGTTATCGGGTTAGACATGAGTAATCGGGCACTCGTATAAGACCTTGTGTTGGATATTTTGGTGTAATTGGAATTAACTTAGGTTGTCAAATAAGACACAATAGTTGTTGAATAAGTCGGATGCAGGATGCACACTTGTTTGATTCTATTATGTCTAGTGCAGGGGACCGAGGGCGGCAGCCCCCCATAGCGGGGTCCACGGGGCGACAGCCCCTGGCGGGGTCCAAGGGGCAGAGCCCTGGCTGGGGTCATGCTGCCCTAGGGGCAGAACCATAAGTTATGTTAAAAATGCATTAGAGAATTTTATTTCTAATTTCCTCTATTTAATTATTTTCAAAAGTTCAAGGACCATTTGTGAAAATGTTGAACTTATAACTACCCTAGGGGAATTTCCTACGAATATGAATATGATCAAAATTTTCATCGACAACAAAGACTTCTGGTTCATACGAATTTTCTCAAAATCACACTTGTTCTTCAAATTCGAATTTGAGTTTAATCCGATCAACAATTTTGGAGTGAACCACAAAAATCGTTTGATCTGAAAGTCATTGACGACTCTCAAATCAATTCAGGGGCTATCGAATTCTCTTTCATTTTTTGTTTTATTTACTACACCTTGAAGGCTAGAATTTTAGTCTCTCACTGAACATATGTGTTGTAGAAACACCGTTCACAAATGAAATATAAACATTTATTAATATTTTAAGTGAATTACAAATACATAATTTGAGATGAAACAGAAATCTAAACAAATTACAATTCGTGAATTATAATCAAACAGAAATCTAAACAAATTACAATTCGCGAATTATAATCAAACAGTAAACAAAAACGAATGTTGGCTGAGGATTTCTGTTCAACAGAGGTCCCTTAAAACAGATTTCGAGCCACCCAGGTGAACTTGTCTTTCTCACAGGGTACAACAGTCGGAGCAGTATTACTGCCGGAGAAATCCTAAGCACCCGAAAAGATATCTGAAACAGGAGCGATGAACATGACGTATGTTATGAGGATCAGAGAATATCGCATGTGTTTGTGATTGCGGTTTTTGGTGTGTTTGATCCAAGGCACTTAGCCTTCTATTTATACTAGTAGGTGGCTCATATGAAACATCCAGCCTTCAATGTTGGCTCTTGAAGACAACCTTCACTATGAGCTCATGAAGGCTCATTGATGCTCATTACTAACATTGAATTCGGAATTTGAAACATCACGAGTTGAAACAGTTTTCACTGAGCCACGGTGCACGTGCGCGTGTTGGGTGCGAACACCGGCTGTCACTGGGTGTGACCTGTTATATTAGAATATCATTCTAATAAAACTTCTACTTATAAATCAACAAAAGGTTTATCTTTTTAATCAATGTGGGATTAGCACATTAATCGAGACATTTAATATTTTAACCACGCACTTTTGAGCATTGATATCTCATTCATCATAGCTCGGTTTTGGACGCGGTTTGATTCGTTTTAATCCCCACACATAGTAGATTATTAACGCATCTAAATTAAATTAAACTGTAACACATACAATTAATTATTTTTGGTCCAAAATTAATAATAAAACTCATTTATTATTAATAAATTCCAACACTCAACTCTTTGTATGTCTTAAGTCTTCCGTTGTATTGTTTATATAATCTATGCTGATTAGATCAGTAGGATTAGAGAGTCACATACTGTTTTTGATTGTTCACTAAAAAAATTTAGTTTTCTAATTGATAGATGATGTCCTTGGGTGTTTAAACAATCATTTCATGGTTTTTTACATGATTAAATAGTAGTATTTTCTAAGATGGATGGTGCATGATTTATTGGTAGCTCAAACACTAATCTTTATAAAATATGCAGGATCTCATTGTCATACATTAGATTGGGAAGCAAGACAAAAGATTGCAGTTGGAGCTGCTTGAGGCTTGAAGATATCTTCATGGAGAATGCAGAGTAGGTTGCATTGTGCATTGAGACATGTTGCCAAACAATATCCTTATCACCCATGATTTTAAACCTTTGGTATATTCTTCTATTAAGTTCATAACCATAATCTTTTTAAGAGATACTGCAATCATAACTGGTCCTGTTTGCGGTGCGCTATAATGTATATGTATGTGGGCTCTCGATGAGCAAAAGTAAAATTGCACTAATTTTAAATTTATTTGTTTTTTGTGAAAATGA
Source organism: Stevia rebaudiana (assembly GCA_009936405.2). Classification (NCBI taxonomy): domain Eukaryota; kingdom Viridiplantae; phylum Streptophyta; class Magnoliopsida; order Asterales; family Asteraceae; genus Stevia; species Stevia rebaudiana. Next base: position 1,914,188 of record WOUH02000006.1, on the reverse strand, counting down.
CGTTAAAAGCGTTGGGTTGGTCTCTACGATAGACGATTAATCAGACATCATAAGTCGGGGGTCTCAGTGAAGCAGTCAGTTGTTTGGTGTTATTCAAATTTCAGATACATACATAACAAATCAGTTGATTAGTGTTAATGGATAGTTAAATTAGAAGAAATTTTACTGTCTTATTAACTTGTATTGCAAGCTAGAAGTAACAGTGAGAAAGGAAAAGAAAATACAACAGTCAATAACTTCTTCTAAATCAAGATTAGTCTTGAGAATCATTTTGACTTTCTATTTTGAATTGTTTTTCCTCTGAAGTTCTATTAAAACTACAACAAATCCAGATTTCAAATCAGATATGAATCCAAATTCTTTTGAAAGAAAAAATTTGCAGCCATGAGTTAAATCAAACACCGCATCATTGTTTTACTTATGAATCCTTTACTAAAAGTTGTAAGTAATTAAAATGAAAGATGCACATAATGTTTAATCGTTGTATCAAGGTAGAATTTCAGTTTTGTGTACAATTTGAATTTCATATAAACACAAATAGATACAAACAAATTCTTGTTAAAAAAGAATTAAACAAACAGCATCGCCTACGATCACAAATCATGTTTCTCACTCAATAATCAACACACTAAAACCAAATTAACAAACACAGATCAGCAATTGATAGTTTGATACCTCAAAAACCGAGAAACTGATCTTTGTACTATGAAGACGCAACCAAATAAGCTTCAACATCATCTCCGTCGATACACAAGTCATCCGTCCTCCTCAAACCACCGTGAACCACCACAACCACCAGTCCGACCAAAATTGCCACCAGTATGTTCACCGTAGCGTCCGTCAACAACAGCAAAACAATCGTAACAACCCATAGAACCGTCAGGACGACACCGTCATCAACCACACGGTTGAAAATCACCAACGGCTCGTCTCGGAGAAAGTAGAGGATCAACCAGGCGGCCATTAACACCACGAACACGATCAACGAGATCGGATGCCATAACAAGCTAACGAACAAGATGAACAGCATGATTATCGCGTAGTTCATACGAAAGTAGCCGATGTTCGTTTTGATTCGTGCAAATGATTCGGAGATGCTGTGAGGGAAGCTGATTGAACCGAGATTGAACATCTCCTTCCATGGCCGTCGGGAGCCGAGTCCTGCTTTTATACGTTCTTTGGCGCGAGATAGGTATTCGAGATTTGTAACTTCGCCGGAGGAGGTCGGAATCGTGCCGTACGTAGTCATTGTCGCCGGCGATTGGAGAAACTGCGGCTAAATTGGGCGAAAGATCGGGGCGGGGATGCAGAGGAGCTCAAACTGGCATGCGTTGGTTTTATGTTGCTTAAAGTACTATTGCTAAGACGGCTTGTTATTATTATTCTTATTTTTTAATAAACTTGAAAGAACAATAAACAAGAGTAACTTAAATAAAAATTGAAAAGCTTAGATCACAAAATAAATCTTAGTCTTACTCTCTATGACTATATATATATCTCTAAATGATGATGTGATTTAAAATAGTTTGATCTTTCTTACGGATATTTTGACGTATTTCTTATAATTAATTCGTTACGTTTTTAACATGTCTATTACTCATCATTGTGTTGTTAGTTTTGAATTTCAAAGTATATGACTCTATAAACTTCATAATTTCTCTTTACGCCATCCCAAACCCTCCATATGACTCTAGTGATTAAGTTCAAGAACATTGACAGATAAACCCGTCAAGTCTCATAATAGTAATCTACATTAAAAAAAATCTTGAGTTTTACTTGCATTACAACTATTAAATTCACTTCTATCTACCTTTTTTCTTTCACTTGGTAATAAATTTATATAATTCGTCGTAGCACAAAATAACATGATTTTTTCAGTATTGTTAAACAATAATCCCAATTCCCCGTTGTCCTTTTAGTATTGAATAGAATTCATTGGCGATCTAAAAAATAATACATAAAAACGTAGGCTTAAAATTCATTGGCGATCTATAGCATGATAGAAATTCAAAAATCAAATAAGTATTAGCTCATAATTTCCGTGTCTGTTTTGATCCCTGCTCAAGGCTTAAAATACCTTGTCATCAAAATACATCATTTTTCACCTACATTAAACTTTACTATTTTATTTGAACTTTTAAGTAACAAGATAGATCCTAAACCACTTGTGAAAATTGTTGGCCTTTAATCCCTTGAACCCGATCCGACAAAACTCAATTATCTTTGGAGTTTGGAGTGAACCCATTGGAAATTTAGAAGGAGATTAGGGTGCACCTAACCCACACGATGCGGGACCGGTGAACACATATGGAACACCGTCGGCAACTATTGTGGGTCATGTATTGTGACAAGTGGCTCATACAAGCAATTGTCTATTTGTAATCGAATCATGTGGTTGGTTCGAAACTTAAATCCTTTAATCTATTGGAAGAGCCAATGAGATGAGCTGCCAAAATATATTCAAACAGAACGTGTTTGACCGTCCGAAAACTGTCCCTACTGGCCCGTAATTAGAAGATATTATATTTTAATCTCCACTTGATTGTTTATAAAATCAACAAAAAAAAAAAAAGAATAGAAAACAATATTTAAAGACCATTGAAGGTTTGAAAAAAAGTTTCAAATAACATATCATTTACAGCATTCAAATTTGATGTTTTATAACCATCTTAATCTTTAAAATTTACTAAAAGTTCACTAAATTCTCCTCCATTAGCGTCTCTATCTATATTTCTTTATCTTAAAAATTTAATTGAAGCTAACCAAAATCTCTATAGTTAGTTATTAGTTATTACTGTATAACAAATAAAGCTTCTCTTTCCAACAAACACACCTTCCTTCTCTCGTTTTCTTCTCATACAACACACAAAATCAAAGCATCGATCTCCTCTCAAGGCTCAAAATCGATCTCCTCTCCTACTCCCTCCGTCTACTTCGTCTGCATGTAGGTTTTTAAGGCTTATAACACGGGTTTGATTTCTTCCTCTTTCACTTTTCCTGAAGATGAAAATCTTGAAATTAATGTCATTTACCATCCGTAGAGCGACAACTCCACGAACCTTCACACTTAAGTTGACTGGAAAAATTCTACAAACAGTTCGTTCCTCTCTCTCTCATACAAAAAATGTCGTTCTTGCATCTTTGACCACAAACTTTCCTCTATTTTTTCACAGCGTCCATGGTGTAAGCCAATGACCCCTATCAAACCCACAATAGTGAAGCTCATTTCTTAAAAAAAAAACTTAATATTGCATTTATTATTTAATGTATAGAAAAACGGTTCATAAACTCACGACCCCACCTCACATGATGAAGTAAATAATAACAACTTGATTTGATTAATAATATTTTGGTACAAAAGATATCATGAGATCTAAGCGCTATTTATACTAAATTTAAACCTTGATCCCCAAGTAAAATAAACCCTAGTTAAATCATAATATGATTCAAACTCTAAACTAAATTCTATCAACTTTAAATAAATAAATAAAGACAAATAATAAACCTCTAACTATTACTAATTACAAGTTTAGTCCGACACATGATGATCCTCCCTCCAGCCTCCGGCTTAGTACCCTACCGAGTATAACCCCTCACATACACGTAATATTTTACACGCAGGAATCATTATTGGTATAAGATTAGTGGCATCATAATATTTCTTAGTGTATGTGAGGTTTATTTTGCGTTATCTTGGGTTTTTGGTGTATTATCTAACATCTTGTTAGTATGTTTTAGTGAATAAAATCTCCTCATTCAAAAAATTAAATAAAATGGAATACTTCCGGATTTTAAATTCAGTCTTTTACTTGCGTGTGAAGGATAACGGGTATATATAATAAGTTGGTTTGATTTAGTTATGGGCTACTATTACCACTTTTTTTGTTTATAATTTTCATAATCATAACTGATCCATTATAAACAAAAACATACAAAAGCAATGAAAAATCCCTTAGAGACATCTGATAAAACTGGAAGATACAGAGAAGATGCTAAAGATTAGCATGATCAAGGTGTATATATGGAAAGTTAGTAAGAAACGAAACTCATATTTAAGGTTCGACGACACATTTTTACAAAGAAAGAATGAACTATGAAGAAGATGAAAAGCGTTTTTAGAAGACTTATAGATTATTCTGAACAAGACCTTAAATAAATGCAATTTGAGGAGAGTGGAGGTTGTTAAAATGGGAAAGCTAAATACTTGCACTTAATCTTTCATAATCTTCTTAATCTTATTTTTATCTGTGTCGCTACTTATATGGAATATTATTTCTTTTATCTTTTACAAAACACAAGGTTATCTTTTAACACCTTTTTTTTAAAAGAAGATGATTAAAAATATACGAAACAAATAAATGGCAATTATCCCCTCACTTTCAACCTGTTCACTGATCAAAATTAAAAGATAATTCACCAATTTCTAATTATTTGAGCATATTCATTTGAAAGTATATTATAAAATAATAGTCATGAAACTAATATATGTTCTAAATCCCTAAAGGGCAAGAAACGACCCCTCCTCATAATTTATACATTGTTAAGCATGTTGTTATAGTCACAAAAAGGAAAACATAATGAATTTTGCTTTGAATGGTATGCCGTTATATAATTAAATCTATGATATATCTATGTTCAAACACTAGAAAGCGATATTTATGTCGGTTTAGCTGGTTATAATGTGCGATCAAGCTATTGTTACAAATTTCAAAGATAGGTACAACATTCATATTAATGATTCAATTATTATGTTTAAAAAGAAAAATTATTACCTAAATAGAATATAATAAAAAAAATTCAACTAAATAAAAGCTTATTTTAAAAAGTATAAAATGGATTTAAAAAAACTCATGACCGTCTCAAACGAACTCCGATAAACTTATTTTAAAAAGTAACTTTTAGGGTTTATCTTTAAGATTTACGTTTTAAGGGTTTAGACTTTAGCTTTATCTTTTACCGTTTAGTTTAGGCTTCACATTTTATAGTTTAGATTTTAAGGTTTGCCTTTAGTATAAGATTTTAGGGTTTAAAATCTAAAATTTAGCTTTTAGGCTTTATATTTTCGATTTAAGCTCATGTGTCATCTTCCTCATCATTGTGTCTTCCTGCTTGTCATTGTTTTTTAGGATTAACTTTAGAGTTTAAGGTTTGGATTTGAGAAGCCTGTTCCAACGCACTCGATTGAGTTCAATCGGAATTCATTTATGCCAGTTTATAAGCTTTAAAAACCCTTACCTTTCTTAAACTAAGTCCTCTATATAAAATAACCTTACCATTTATTTAAAAACACAATAATCATTCATACATAAATATGGGAAAGTTACTAAAATGCAATTTACTATCGTCAACTCATCTTAGCTAGTCACCACTCACAAAGTTGGACTCAAGGTTCTCTCATATCTCATATGGTCAAACTTTCTACTTTTAACCGGAGGTTAATCGTTATTTTCTTAAACTTTTATAATACTTATATTTTGATTGTTGAATGTTTTTTTGTTATGATGTTTAGGACTTTGTAAAAATATCATTTTTGGGTGAAAATATGTAAAATGTGTTGATTTGAAACCAAGCAGAATCGAGCCCAACCGAGCAGCTTGGTTTTAGAACAAACGGAGTTCAAGCAGCAGCTTCATGCTCGAAAATGAAAATTCGAACCGAACTGAGTGCATAAATCCAACTGGAAAACCTGCATTAGTTACCATCAAAATATGTCACAAAAAGATGGCATCAATTAATCATGAAAGTAACATGAGTTGGAAGTACCTCAAATGTTTTCTGTGCTCTTTAAAAAAGGCAACAATTTCAAACACCCTCCAGACAAAGTGCTCTATAACATGAAAGTCAACATTCATCAGTTGTTAGAAAAGTCAACCTGATTAACGGTTCGGTGAGCATGAAAAACAGGAAACCAAATCCAAAACTGAAAGTTAGATTCATGTTATGGTTCAAGCCAGTGAAAATTGAATAAAAGTTGGATTTTATGTATATAATTAATGCATTAGTTACAATTAAAAGAAAAGTTTGTTATATTTTTTAATATAAGTAATTAGATAAAAGTATGTGTGCATTGAAAAGTAACTTTTAACTACTTAGGGATAGAAATTTAAAAAAAAAAAAAAAAAACAGAACCAAAATCAACACTTATCTTTTTTATTTGTTTTGATTTCCTATTATTATTTTTTAACAGTGACACATGTTATTAGAATCAGCAAACATAAACCAGTGATCCATAAACGGGTAAAAAGTCACAGAAACTGCAATAAAATGCTAAAAATCAATTGACAATAGTAGACAAACAAATAAGTTTATAACTATCTTCAGTTTATAAATATATTCAGTTTTTCAATTATTTTCGTGAACTTAAAACTTATGAGAGAATTTTGAGTACAATGAATAAACAAAAGGGATGAAAATCAACATACCTTTCTCAAGATTGCTTCCGGTGAAAACTGAGAGAACCGTGAAGATTGCTGTAAATATTTAAACCACAAATTAGTGATATAAATTTATGTAAACTAATTCATAATAGCTTTTGGCTGACTATTTAAGAACTGTCAAGTCATTTGAGTAATACATGAGAACTAATACAATCATAAAAAAAATTGCATTTTAAGGAAAACAATGCAATTACTTTGAAGAGCACGAAAAAACCGGATAAAACTGATATTGAAAGCGCAAGGGTGTATGTTGAATAATGGAATAAAAAATAAATATCCCTTTGAAACAAAAGATTATTTCATTATTCATATATGCAGCTGGTGTAAATAGACATAATTCACATGTTAAAATGACAAAAATGTCCCCCTAATCTCTATTATTGAGCATCTTAAGACGCATTTAACTTTCGCCTACTGATTTCTTTGGTTTATTGTAACTTGGATTTAGAACCTTACCTAATTTGGTACTTCAAATATATATCATACTTGCACTCTTCCCAAATCATAAAGAAACGCGTTCATCTGCAACACAACAAAAGGAGAACAAGTATAATGAGATAGATAGTATTAAACAAATTGCTTTTTTGTAAAAAGAAAATGCAACATATGAAAACTGCTCCAAAGTCTCTAATATCCCACCAAACTACAAATATACATAAATAAATTAAAAATAATAATAATAAAAAAAAAACTGAGCCTAATAACACCAATGAAGGTTGGCTTAAAAATTGACAAATTTTATATGGTCATATCCAAAACCGATAACCACTTCATATTTGTTGGCATCTAGAGAAGAATAAGAACATGTAGATGCCATGTTCTCCTTCCACCAGACCCTACTACTGTAGTGGGATTCTACTGGGTATGAATGTTTGTTTAGATGCCTTGTTGTCCATAATTTGTTAAGATGAATGTGAATAAAAACCAACCCTAGAGCCTCAAGGTATATTCATCTTCATTCACAGAGAGACGGAGAATAATATTCCAATAGGATTTAAATGATAGATATGACTTGATTGGAGCAACTTCTCTATCTCTTGTAATACGGGTAATGTTTGACTTCATCTCACACTCACCAGACCCTACTACTATATGAGTGGGATATTACTGGGTGCTTCTGTTTGTGTTTGAAATGATTTATGAATAACACTTACACCTTGACCATCGTAGTGATACTGTCGGATTAGCTAGCAAGACGCAACATGGGATGATGGTTTTTCAAACATGCCATCAAAGTTAGAGATGTCATGCAATATAAACCAAACATCTCTCTTTGTATTTGGGTGTTGCGACTCGGTCTTCTTGTTAGGTTACTTGGTTTCCATTTTGAAGTCACGAAAAGAAACACATTCCCCGTATCTGATTATATAGCATCAGAGCAAACGCCAAAGCCTTAGCTCTTGGTACAAGACTAAGAGCCAAAATCCAAGAAAGTATCTAAAACCATATTCATTGTTCATGTAATTCACTCTTGTTCATGAAATTGGTCAATTTATCCGGTCTTGATTTCAATATTCCAGGGAAGCCATTACTTGTTGATCTCTTTGGTCACTTTCGGTTCTAAACCTATGCAAGACTCCCTCGAGTTCCGGTTCCTTGTCTCCACGTAAGTCATCATCCACCATCAGTTAGTTAGGGTCCATTATAGGATTGTCATTACTATACAATGTGGATCCCTATTTATGCTCAGGATATGTGTGGGCCGTGAAGGGGCAATAGTAAAATTGTACTAATTTTAACATTATTTTACTTATTTTTGTGAAAATAACGTTAAAAGCATTAGGTTGGTAGACATGCATCATAGGGGGGTCTCATTGAAAGCAGTCTCTCCATTCCTACGGGGTAGAGGAAAGGCTGTCTACATCGTATATCGTACCCTCTTCAGGCATTTTAGCACGATGATGATGATGATGCTTGTGTTCAGGATATGTGACCCAGCTACTTGTTTCTATTATTACTCCACATCATACCCAATTATAGGCTTCCTTAAATTTGTCTCCATGTGTCACCATGAAATCCCAAATACAAACAACTTGTTTGTTCTTGTTGTAATTCATCCATTACCTTCAAGATATGCACTGTTTATGTTGCTGCTTTGTGACCTTGAGGTCATGGGTTCAAGTCGTGGGAAACATCCTCTTGCACAAAAAGTGCAGGGCAAGCCTGCGAACATCAGATCGCGAAGCAATCCGACCCCTCCCCGGACCCTCGCAGAGCGGGAACTAAGTTAGGCACCGGGTACGCCCTTTTTATATGCATTATTTATGTTCTTGAATACAATCACCATGATACCACAATCCCTATTACTAATCAACTATGTTCACATGTTCGAGCAAAGTTCTAGTCCAAGAATCAAAGTCCGAAAATGTTAGCACTTTCAAAAGCATTGCATCACAAGTTTATGTGAAAGGTTCTCTTCCTCGTCATCCAGAAGAATTATCGCCTAGAATGGTAGTAACGACGCAATGTGTTTCAAGTTAATCATGATTAACATTGCACTCCATCATGCAAGGTGCTAGAAATGTTAATAGTCGTTAACAAAGTGTATTCGGTTTCCTAATCATGTTTAACTATTCCACTTTCGTATCCTTGTATCTTATCCTTAATAGAGGCTAGAATAAGGAAACTTCAATGATAAACCTAGGGTTGACATGCGAAACCCAAAACATGTCCAATCTAATCGCATGTTTACATCTCTACTACTTCTCTCTTTATCAACCTCAACATTTCAAAGCTTCAAAAATCTATCTAGGTACACCACAACTAAAGACTAAAGAGTAGATGAAACTTCCAATTTAGAAAAAACTTCACTAAAAAACCACGAGTTGAAAATTCATTTCCATAATGGAAAAACCCCAACTCCTAGAGAGATGTGATGCAGAGAAAATAGAGTAAGATTAAAACAGAGTTTTATGAATTGGCAAGTAGAAAATAGAGCTATAAATCTGGTACCATAATGAGCAAACACCTAGTATAAACATTAATCTAAGTATATTATGTAAAATATGTATCAAGATATATTACGTACAATCAAGAACCAAATTTACCATGAAACTGAGTATTTGTCTATCATAAAGCACATACCAGAACGTCATACGCCACGTCATACGCCACATCAGCTTTCCTTCAATCTAGCCACCAGATAATGAAATCACGCAGCTCACCTTAACTTGGATGGTGGCAAGTATGTCTTCACTGCTGAACTATATTACAACATTATTAATGAAGTAATAAGCAGAAGACCATACCAAAACAAGATTACAAAACAGTTGTCTGAAATGTTGCAGACAGATCAACATGAGATACCAAACTCTTCATTAACAACATCATGGACCCCACTGATTTTTTTTTGTCTTCCGGAAGCTTCCATACAAGAACTGGTTCGTAGTTTCTCCATTACAAACTGGTGAATTGTACAGATACTGCTGCTAATTAAATATAGATTTTTTTCTCGTTGTAGTTGAGATACGCGAATTTCAACCAATCTACCAGACAATAAATAACTTATAACTGAGTTTATCAGTTATTCCTAGTAACACTAAATCTGTCTTAAATACTGAATTCACCATATATTTACCAAATTACCCCTAATGATGATGATCAATCATGATGATCTCAGATTGCTCCACGTCATCCTAGTCCTTTGGCACACATGCATGTCACATGTTTCTGTGTAATTGAGTTCTATGTTTCTAACAACAACTATATATGTCTACTTTTATCGCCTATGATACTAAACTCTATAACTTAATATTCACTATTTTCTACAGAACCTGCAATGATTCTTCTTGGTTGTAATACACGTCTTGAACCAATAAAATCTTGAATTCATTTATACAACTTTGATCCTCCGATTGACGCGTTTAGATTGACGCATTTAGTCTCCATGTTCCAAAACGGAAAAAAATAGTAGATAAGATATGTAGTAACAAAGACTGAAGAATCACTGCTCCGGTAAAATTGAAGGATGTGGTCATATAAGTTAACGAGCTTGCAGTAAAAAAGTTAGAATCGAGAAGATGAAATGTTATGCAGTAAAAAAAAAGATAAAAAGTCTTGAAAATCATGGCACACAAGAGGATCATTGTCTCCATAAGTTGTAGTAAGGCAATCGCAATATTCTGAATGTTCTTAGTTAAATAGCTAATAATTAAAATAAAAGAGTTATTTATTTAAAAGCAAACATAAGAAAATCATACACTTCTACCAACCAAATACGCCTTTTTGCAATTTGTAACAAATCCTGTCAATGTTTCAACGACGAGTTTTGCGTGATTTCTCGGGTCCAGACCGCTGACCGGAACTTGAACCGTATATTGGACCCTTGTCAGCAGTACCCTGAAGAACCATAGAGACCATCAAAACTGACATTTAGAAAATACCCGTTTTGACCCCGACCTTCCCATTTTGCCCTCCTGAATAAAGATGAGTATGGTGATATAAAATATCATACCATGTGAGCACCGTATCCATCCCCATAAGGATGATAACGGTTATCTGTTGAACTTCCATATTTCATCACATATGACCCACCTATATAAGAAGATATCATAGATTCGTGAGAAAATATCAGTTTATCACAAAATATAACTAACTGAAGAATCAGTATATTAAAGAAACTTATTAGATATGAGGATAGTGATCTGAGTGTATTTAGTATATCTACTTCTCTGTTTAGGCTTTGTATTTCTTACAAAAAGAGATCATTGCCTCAAAAAATATAATCACATTTAACGTAGTCAAAAAACGATTAATATAAAATTATATAATAATAAATACCAGAAACCCATGATCCAACACCAGTAGCAAGTTCCGCACGTAGCTTTTCCACTTCACGCGCCATAGAAACCAAGTTTTTCTCCATAGCTTGTCTTTGTTCCATCAGCTCTATGCCTCCTTTCTTCTCATAATCAATTGCAGCTCTACAAGATACAAAATAAACCTAAGTATTTTAATTTAATCAGGGGTAACTTTGTAAAATCGTAACCAAGTTTCCCAAGTGTTGAAATTGAGTCACTCAAAGTTTATTTGGTCTCTCTAAAGTCACTCAACTCTCACTGATTGTTTCAATTTTATGTAAGTTTTTATAAAGCTTTAATTTTCAAAAATTGATTGAGGCAAATTAAACATATATAAATATTTGTTACTATTCAATTAATATTTTTCCTCAATTTGACTTAAATTTAACAATTATGAAACTTTGGTATTATTTCATAAATTTGTTTTTTCACGACTGCCTCCTAATTCAAGTTATTTAAATCAAGATTCATATATGTTTCATTTGCCTCAATTCGTTTTAAAAAGTTTAAAACATTTTTTTTAAAAATTACATAGGATTGGAACACCTAGTGAAAGTTGGGTGAGTTTAAATAAATAAATAAAACTTTGAGTGACTTTAATAGAACACTTGAGAACTTGGTTACTATTGAGTAGAGTAAATATTTAGGCGTTTAAGCATAAAAATAGAGGATATAAATACCTAGTATGCAAAAGATCCTCAAGAATTTTCTCATGCTCTGCTCTTAAAGCTGGAAGTTGTTTATTATCAATTTGCAGTTTTGCAAGGTCTTTTTTGAGATTTTGAACTTGTGCAGATAAATCATGTCTTATAGAATTTAATCTCTTGACTTCAGAATGAAGTTTTGCAGCCTCATTTTTCAAAGGTTCAGTTGCATGAAGATCAGCTTCTAGTTTCAAAGCATTATCAGTAAGTTTTCTAAAATGCATTTCATTTTGTTCTTGAATATCAGCAATTGCAATATTCATTCGCCTAAGTTCCTCTTTGCTTGCACCCAACTCTCGTTGTAGAGCAACTCTGTCTTCAACTAACCTCCTATTTTCACCCAAGAGTCTCTGGATTTCATGATGTTGGATTTCAAGTTCTTCCTCCAACATAGCGGGATGAGGTGGCATTGGTCGATGAATCGGGGCCCGCGATGGAGGTCCTACTGGAAGATATCCATGTCGGTTGTCATACGCCTCACGAGGATAACGGTTTCTTCCCGCCATCTAATAAAACAAGAAACATTTAGGTAGAAACCCCACAAGTGTGCAAAACAAGTCATAAAGTAAAGAAATGTGATATACTTAAATTAGTAAGAAAACGCGCGTGAACAATTATAGATAGATGAACATAAGGAAACATGGCCATTAAATTTACAATTACATCCTCCTAAAATTTTCCATTAGTGAATTTATATTTTATACCTTCCTAATTAAGACTTTATAAGGATACTTATTATTGACATCCGTAACCACCTACTTCACGAAACATGTTTGAGATTGACATTGAGATAATAAAAAAAATAAAAAATAAAAACACGTCAAATGTTGACACTTGGACTACATAACAGATTTAAGGAAGAAGTTGGTTAGAAGACGTTTCAGCTACACGAGTCATTAACTTCCTCCTGCTTAAACACCTAGTCAATTAATCATATTATCATAAGAAGAGGCCAAAAACATCAGAGAAAACTACACCAAATACAAATTGTTCCAAGTGTTTTGTCGTTTCGATCCTGACATGTTAACTTTAATATAAAACTATAACTTGATATCTATCTTTGCAATTAACCAATCTCTCAATCTCTCGTATGCTTCTCTCACAACCTCATTTAACACAAATTGCCGTATGGAACCTGACCAAACCCTAGTTCAAAACACAACTCGTTCAATCCAACTATATCAACAATGCACCTATGTTACTGCAACATCTGGAACTCTTGCTTCGACCAATATAAATTTATAATCTTTCTTTTTCTTATAGATTCAACGATACCCAATCTTTACCATATTGCCACCAGAGCAATCAGATCATTCATATATACTAAATCAACCGTTTTGTCATATCGATAATGTAAATGACAGCACATGAACGGAAAAATAACAAGAACAAATCCAATTCAAAACCCTAGTATAAACAAATCAAAAACAAAACTGCGTGAAAACAACGGGTGTTTCCGTATAAACGATATAGTGAGTCAAATTAACAAAATTATGCATAACGAACCTTGATATTATGAAGAAATTAGATTAAATCCAGCGATATTTTTATGTTGTTTGCTTGTTGAGTTAAACACCTAGACACCTGCGTGTGGTTCGTGAGAGAAAGAAGATCGGTGAAAAAGATTTGTTGGATGCAGGTATTTTGATCCTGATTCCGTGCGACGTCGTTTTGCTGATTGTTGACTTATTGATGTTCAAGTAATGGGTCAAGACTCGAGATAGGTGTGGGTATACGAGCCCATAAACAGACTCTTGCCGACTTTCAACGGATCAACTTTTCGGATATGAATCATAGAGGTACACAAATCTTTTATTTTTTTTATAAACCGGTTTTAATTGGGTCAAACAAAATTCAAAACTGGTTTCTTTAAATCGGTTCCATGGCAAGTGATTGGATATAAACCGAGATGAAGTGGGTTTAGAACCAAGTTTGAACGGAATCGGTACGCGTTAGGCATGTTTGAAACCATTTCAACATATCATGCTAGGAACCAATCCCAGACCAGTTGTTCGGTTGGGGTTGGACTTCAATATTTTACAAGGCGTGTTTGGGCTTCTTTGGGAGCATGTGATACGCAGATAGCTCTTTGGAGTTCAAGTAATAGCTTTATTTGGTATGACATATTCGGGCATGTTGTGAATTCAACTATAGAAGAAGCACCGGTAGATTTATTGACATGTTTATTGAAAGTAACAGCTGACATTTTGTTATTTGGATTGATAAGAGGAAAACAAATGGGTGTGGATATTTTAGGGGTTTTCCTCGAAAGGTCAATAAACCGTATTTACCTTGTAGAAGCAATTTGTTATATGTTGTCATTGTAAAAACACTTGAACATGACAGCTTTCATCTACTTTATGAGATTTTAGCTGGTTATGATTCATTTTTGAATCTTCTTGTTTCTCAAGTCAGATTTAAAATCATCACAAGCCAACTTCAAATCCTTGTTTGGATTTTAGAAAATCATATCACTAATATAGCACATGTTTGAAAGAAAGCTTTTATATTTTTTATTTTATACAGCGTATACCATATCAAAAGAAATGTTACAACTTTTTTCATAAATAATATATCATTTCTCATCATGTAACTTGTTGACCAAATACCAAACCCGTTCGGTAAGAATTTAAAAACTAAAAAGGTTTGGTTTTAACTCATAACAAACGACATATCACTATATCAGGCTCCTACAAAACAACACAAACATGTTCTACATTTGACTTTAGACAGAAATGAAATTGATTAACCAACAATACAACAATATTGCTATAAGATAAATGCAGTTCATATAACATACAAAATTCAATATTAAGAAAAACATACTAGAAACTAGCCAAACATACAAAGTCGTTTTACGGGCTTAATCGTTCTAAAAAAGTGTGCGTTTCTTCATAGCGCGTAACCAAAGATACGTGACGAACTTGACTGAACTCATTACTCACCTCTACACTGTTTCATTCTATCTCACCCATCACTGAAACCCACGTTTTCAGTCTATCTTCACAGATGAATATATCTTGCGAACAAACCATAAACACGCGTAAAACCCGATTGTACCCGTCAACACAAAGAAAGCATACGAAGCGATTAACATGTACCCGAAGTAAAGAACACCCGATACGAACTTTGTGATTTCCAATTTGGTGAAATAGTAGAAAATCGAGTAGAGAAACAGGTACAATGCAGATGAGCCAGCTGTCAAATACGCGCGCCACCACCAATGATAATCTTCACTGCATAATTGGAAGTAACATAACACGACGGTTATCTCCGCACATGTGATGATCAAGATCACAAACACGATGAAAAGAAACCCGAATATGTAGTAAAATTGGTTTAACCAGATTGATGTTAATATGAAAAATAGCTCGATGAAAACCGCCCCGAAAGGAAGGATTCCACCAATGAGGATTGAGAACACGGGTTTCATGTACCAAGCTTGTTCGGGTACTTGTCGTGGGATTTTGTTCGTTTTTACCGGGTCTTCGATCGCGGGTTTCTTGAAACCCAAGTAACTTCCAACGAAAACTAACGGGACGGATATACCAAACCATAAGCAAACGAGAGCAATCATCGTACCAAACGGTACCGCACCGGATGAGTTTTCTCCCCAAATTAACGCGTTCAGAACGAAGAAAATCGCGAATAAAACACCGGGAAACATGAAGGATGTTTTCAACGTGTTCTTTTTCCACTCGGTGCCTTTAAACATTTTGTACAATCGTGCAGACGCATAACCACCGAATAATCCCATAAACACCCATAACAGAACCATCGCGGTCATGAGTCCACCGCGGTTGGATGGTGATAAGAACCCTAGAGATGCGAATATCATTGTGACAAGTGTCATTCCCAGAAGCTGGACACCTGTCCCGACATAAACTGAGAGTAATCCGGAATATTCCGGAGCTCGAAAGACGTCTCCGTGAACAAGTTTCCATCCGGTTTCTTCTTGAGCTTCTTCTTGTGAGTCTAATTGATTGTAGTTTGCAATATCTCTGTAAAGTGTTCTCATCATGATCATGGCTACCATTCCTGATAGAAATAAAACTATCATTAAAGAGTTTATTATTGAAAACCAATGGATTTGATCATCATTCATAAGTAGATACGTGTCCCAACGTGAAGCCCATTTGATATCACTCTCCTGCAAAAATTAATATATATAAAAATCAGGGTTGCAGGTATACGGGAGGGTTCCTAAAAAATCTTAAAATTAAAGAAAACTTAGAAAACCAATCATAACCATTACTAATCCATTTATTTTTTTCATTTTTTGTTTTCTATATCTTTTTATTATAATGTTAGAAAAGTAAAAAACAGAAAAAATTAAACAATTATGTAGCTCATGTAATTATATATATGTAACTTTGGTAGCTCCAAATTTTTTTCCGACTTTTTTTTGTTTATTGTATTTCTAATCTTATAAATTAAAGTAATGAAACAGAAATTTCTAAAAATTTCATTGATTTGAAAATTTTTCTATGTTTTCTCCATATTTAGGAGTTTTCTCATGATCCCTCCCTACAGGTCTATTCACAAAAAAAAAATAATAATAAATTAAACCGGAATCAGTTTTGAACCAGTTTGAAACCGGTTTTTTATATCAAGACACGAACCGGTTAGAAACCGGTTTTCTTCTAACTAGCAGACCGGTTGGACTAGAAACCAGACATAAACCAGTACGTTTATGCCTATTTGAGTCTTTTCCTTTTAAACTAGCAGACCGGTGAACGGACCTGGTGGTTTGACCGGCATATTTTTTTAACCTTTTTCTTTTAAAATCCAATATTCTTATGAATTTAGTATTCCATAACTCATATTTTAGTTATTTTAAGTTTTCATATTTTACTAAAATCACAAATCCACTCCAAAACGTATAGTATTTTATATGATCTTGTAAATTAGATACAAATTAATGACTATATTATTTGGTTATTAACTGATCTGACCGGTCTAACCAATGGTAAGACGACCGATTTGATGTTCAGTACGGTCCTAAAAACATTTGTTACACGAATTTATAACAAATGGTGGGGATTTGCTAAATATATATTATATAGTACCTTGAAAGTAACATCATATGTGAAAACCACATCTTTATCTGTATCAACTTCTTGAGGTACGGTGCTTCCTTGAATTAAATTTTTGGTATTTTGGTTGCATGTCGTAATTTGTGGGTTCTTTTCGTCCCAATCTTTATACTCATGATTGATACTGTTATAAAAAAATTCCATTTACAATAAATAGTCAAAACAATGCTAATATTTTCATTAGCTAAATCAAGAATTAGAAGTTACAGAATTACCTGTTTGGAGTAACTTCAAACCCAACAATTCGAGCAGAATCAGTCTCGAGATCAGTGTGATACATGACTATAAAGCTGAGATGATTATTGATGAAATACTTTTCCTCTTTGCTCTGAAATAATCAACAAAAAATATAAATTCATGGTATTCTAGATCAAACAAGAAAGCAGGTGTTTTTGTTTTTATTATCAAACTCACTCCAGCATAAGTTCCTTTAAAACCAACACGAAAACCGTGTTCATAAGTTGGTGTTTGAACACCATCCCGTCTTTGTCTACGAACAGCAACAGGAAGATTATCCAAAATCCTGCATTAAAAATTACAAAACAATTAAAAAATAAATTAAAATTGTTGTCGGATGTGATGAGTATATAGTCGCGTACATGTTAACTCGGTACTCATCATCAATTTTTTCTTTGAATTTTTTTGCAGTTCCAGCATCAAGTTGTACTCTGCAACCAACTTTGCATGGTTGTTCTTCTCTCATAGAAAACTAAAACAAATATCATAAACTTATATTATAATAAACTTGAAAAAGATTAATATTTGATATGGATAATATTAACTCACCGTGTAAACTGAATTTTCAATTCGGTCACCTCTTAGAACCTCGCCTAAATTTTCTGCACTATTTTGAATTTGTTTAGGTTTACAATAGTTCAAGTAATAGTACTCATAAGGAAGTTGTGTTTTTGTAGAAGAAAGCTTGTTAACTTTGACTTGAAGAGGATCTCCCTGGTAAGAGGATTAGCAATTTGTTTAATAAGTAATCATAGAATAATTAGTTTTACTAAAGAAAGATACTACGCGATACTTGACAGTTGAGATATCAATCACATATAACTCATATCAGGACCATATAAAAACAGCTCAGAAAACCTAGAATACATTAAATTAATTTAATAATAATCCAAGCACCTACTTGGTTACATGTCAGATCTCAATGGTCCAATGCGCGTATCCAAGATAACCGGAGCTTAAACCATGGCGAATAAAGAACAACGGAAGTAAAAAGAATGACGCGTTTAGGTTTTCAAAGCTAACGACACTTTCTTCTATCATTCATCATTTCAAATGTTCTACATAATTGACCAAGATCTTGATTTTATTAAGGAATGTGATCTTAGTATAATCACATTTTGATATCATTTGTATAATACAAACAAAAAAATGCTAGTCAGTTACTCAGTTAACATATTTACCCATATTTGCAAACAAAATGCAACCAGATTCCAGATTCCAATTACATTTGGAAACATGTGGTGCATCAAAAACTGTGTTGACTAAACCAGCACACATTAGTTACAATAATTTGTACGTTACAAGTCTTAACCATCAGTTACTACTTAACCGATCTGTAATTTGTGCATCACACTGTGTGACACTACAAGTTTATTTGTCGGTAACATAAATCTGGCATCAAGCAAGCAACTAGCTCGATTTTGAAACAGAAACAACAAAATCATTCTTCAGCATTACGCAAACTATAGTCAACTAATCAGATCTACCAGCAGAAATTCTTCTTACGCTACAGATCAGCAATGGAAACAATTTTCATATGAATAAGCAGTTCAATTTAAACCTCAGACCTAGAACCTAGATTTAAGCTCGATTGGCAGGAATCACAAGCTGTGATATGAGATTATGAAGTAAAATCAACTAATCATATGCCGATTTAAGTTACATAAACAGTATTGAATCAGGAAACAATGCTTGTACTAGATCCGAACGATAATGAGGAGTTCTGAACTACGTACCCTCTGAAAATCACGGGGAGCGACGCCGGGAAGATAGAATGATTCAGATGATGAGATGAAGAAGACGATTGATATGAAGATAATTGACGATAATCGATTCGAGCTCCGTTCCATTTTCAAGATCTCGATCGAGTGAGGTAGAACGAATCCGTGTTTCGTGTGTTGTGAAATTAATATAGAATAGCTCATAAAACCAACTCCACGCCTGTTTTTGCTATTTCCACTTTTAGTGAATTACAAAAGTTTCCTTTAAGTATGATATAATTCTCATTTTTAGTGCAATTAATTCTTAAATAGTTTTACTAATGGTGACATAAGAAAAAAGAAGGTTTAAATCCGTATACGTGACTTGTTTGCTAATAATGTCACTTTTAAATTGAATTCTTAAACCTTTTTATCAACCATCTCGAGCATAAATCCGTTGGCATTACTATTTATTACAGATTGACAACTCATTTTGTTAAATATGTTTACAATTTGATTACCAATAGTGTAAACATATTTTAGATAGAAAACACAAACATCCATCTAATGTTGTTTTTTAAAGCTACACTACAATCCGAGTTGAACCCTTCACCCTAAAAAATAAACGGAGACATTTTACCCCATGATGTCTCTATGAGACACTACCACTCTAATCAGCTTGACTCTCCTGTATAATTAGTTATTGAGCGGTGGTTGGGTTAACAACAAAATATATAGGTCGTGTACGAGTTAAAGACTCAGCACGTCAACCTAACACAAGTATTGCCCATTGTTTATAGCAGTATTACATCGTTTCCAACATAAATAAAGTAGTATATGATGAATTGAGTGTATTTCAAAACAAAAAAAATAAGAATTAGTTTCGTAATTTTATACTTTTAGAATCTTTGTTTCATCTACATTAGTGAATCAAAATTCAAAATAAACCAAACTAATTTCTCCAACATATTTACTTTCTATTTGGTGGAGATGAACCACATAAAGACCAAACATCTTTTAACAACCAACATTTTTTGTATAGTATTATCCTTGGAAACATGTATCTAACTAGCCATGTTTTGCGCATTAAAAATCACCTTCATATGCTATTTTTCCCCTTATGCAATAGTTAATCTTATTTTTGTTCAATCCCCCTTTCTTATTTCACGTCTTCATTGTTTAAGATTAAATGTATCTTGTGTAATATAGACTTCCAACCTAGTATGTAAATAATCTCTCTCTTTCAAATATATCATTTCTCATATAGAATGTTTAAGGACATAATGGCAACTTGACAAAGAATGAGACTTACATGTTGAAGGAAAACTGATGATGGTCATGTAACAAGTACATATTGTATTTAAGAGAGTATCCGCTTAGTTAATGAATGAAAGTGTGAATTAGCAATACTGTTTCGAAATTAGTTTTAACCAAATTTTCAAGCCAATCAAGTAGAAGGGTATTATTACATGTTCATATATGAAGGATCACTTTTGTATATTATTAGTTTGCTGCTACTATTTTTTTCTTGGCTCATCTGTAACACCGACATGGACTTACCACCTCGAGTCATGGTGAGTTGAGTGTAAGCGAGTTAAAAACTTAAAATTAGTTAGTGCAACAGTAAGTCATAACCTAATTACCTAAACACGTTTTAAATCGCTTAATATGGATATGAGTTATGACTCGTGTAATCATAATCCTATATCTATAGAGTCAAACTTGTTGACAAATCAAAATGGGTTAGAGTTTCTCCACATATCATAATCAATATGGAGATAATAGATGTTCATAATCACAAACCGTTGAGAGTTGAAACCAGTTGAATGTCCAAACCAAAACAGGTTAGTAGCCTTAAGATTTATACGGTTCAATTTACATAGTTTAACATACCGGCTAGCAGTATAAAACTAGGATCTGACCACCGAACGGGCCATTATATATACATATTTTTTTTCTTCGTTTGTAAATATAAATTTATGTATATGGGATTATAATGATGAACCAACTTTTAACATTATAAAATTTCATACAAATTAACAATTTTGGGAAAAAAATGATTCAGAATGTCAAACCGGGTGATTTGTCAAACGCCCAAATATTTTGTCAAAACCAATAGAACAAGACCGCGGCGTACTTATAGAAGTTTTTGATGTGTTAAAATGTCGTAGAGACGTAAACAAGGAAATGTCTATCGAACGGTTAGACTAATCACCAATAACAGTACTTTTATGTCTCCTCTAGTTTTAATGTTACACTTCTTTACATTTATATATGTATAATTTACACACAAAAAATAAAAAATGGTTTAAGTGATATGTGGTATATGGTAAATGATTTGATATACTTAAAATGTAGATAATTAGTTACATTTGTTTTATTAGCGGTTGATTATGGATGTTTGTAATTCAAATTTACTGTTGTTGGTAGACTATCTCTATATAGTTTGGACGTTACATCAATAATATAATAGTGGTTCTCTAGTGGTTAGCCGACAACCGTTAAGGGATCTCGATCATATTGCAATCTAAATTCTACAAAAGAAAAACAAACATAATTTTCAAGATGTTATAATATCCATTATTCTTTTTTATTAATAATTCAATCCATCATCAAAGATACACAAGTTTTCACCTTCAAGTTAGAACTACTGAAAGCAAAAACTATTGATATGAATACTTCAATTCCCTTTTTACGACCTTTTCTTTTAACAAAAACTCAAACCGGTCCATAAATATGGGCTTAATCTAAAATTCTAAATCGCAAACATATATTCTAATAAAATCATTTATTATAGTAATTATGTCATTACATTAAACACAAAGCCCGTTAAAAACGTTTAAATAACAAACAACTGTCTTTCAACATAATAGTTAAAAAAAATAACATAACAAAACCTAAGTTATAACCCACAGTTTAAAGATAGCGTAAAGGCCAACCATAATGGTTAACCACCGGCTAACCAAAACAAGACGGTTAACCACCGGCTGACCGCGTCTGTCGCCTCAACTCATCATCAGCATTTCTCAAAAACTGGTCCCAACCGCTTCCTTCACTCGTATCCAAATAATCATACGGAACCGCGGTTTTCAAACCGGGTCTAACCCCAAACTGGCTCTCCACAATCCTGAACTCGGGTTCACGACTCAACGCCTCAGATTCCAATTCCGCCCACGTAAACATCAACGGTAACGTAAACTCACACCACGGGTTAAAATCCAAAAGCTTAACTTCATCATCCGATCTCACGTAAACATCAAACGTATAACTTTCAGACCCGAACATCATACTCACCTTATTCGTATAAAATTCTTTTATTAACGTTTCAAGAACGCGCTTTTTCTCCGTCAAGATTGGGTAAAACCCGGTGACTTCTCGTTGGGATATCCCGACTAAAACATGGTTGCGTATAAAGACACGAAACTCCATTTCCGGGTGTAATGACGGATACCATTTTCGAAGGGCGAGGAAGAAACGGGCGGGTCGGTGGATGTTATTACAATCGGTACATGAATCATACGCGTGTAACAGGTCGT
This sequence comes from Stevia rebaudiana, assembly GCA_009936405.2. NCBI lineage: Eukaryota > Viridiplantae > Streptophyta > Magnoliopsida > Asterales > Asteraceae > Stevia > Stevia rebaudiana. The sequence goes on along the minus strand of WOUH02000006.1, from coordinate 1,891,679 downwards.
GAACCAGTGAGTCCGATGATTTAAGCAAAAGCGTGATCTCACTAAATGATGTGCATTTGAGGCTCGCGTTTGGGCTGATCCAAGCGGAGTCTTTAGGCGAGCTCCAATTGAGTTTGGGAAAGATGGACCCACCAAGGGTTTTGATTGATTCGTTGATTTGTGATTCGAGTTCTGGAAATGAAGGTGGTGGTTGTTGTGGCGATGATTGTTCTGATTCATCGTCGGATGAGATTGTGTAATCTTCGTGTTCTTCGGGTTTGTGGATTCGGTTGGGTAATGCATTGGTGTCGGATATGGAAAGTGGAAGAACAAACGGGCCTGAATCATCGAGAAGATAGTTGATGAAAGATTCGGGAAGTTCGTGGATAACGGTTTTTATGGATGTTGATTTGAATCTTGGATACCATTCTTGAATTTGACATCGGTTTACTTCTTCCTCCTTCATTATAAATAAGGAATGAAAAAGAATGATTGGTTAAATCTGCAAAAGAGAGTGATAGATTGCAAAAATCAGCAAATAGATAAATAGCTGGCGTTTTAGATATGATCATATCTAAAAGACCATTGTAATTTCTAGATCACAACTTAAATGTTTATCTCATAATCAAATCTTTATTCAACAATACCATGTTTTGGATATGATCATGCATACCAAATAGTATAAAAAAGTACGCAAGTTAAGCTCTTAACATATATATAAGATAAACAAATGCAATATCAAGATCTTGAAAGTGTTTTGCAAACAAACACATGGATATTATATACAAGGATAGAAAGATTTTTCTAAGAATTTGTCTAGTGTTTATATACAGGAAATATGACAAAAATAAGAAAATTATACTTCTTTAATGCTTGAGTTAAATGTTCATTCTTGGAACAATTAAGTACTGTAATTTTCGGATCAAAACACTTAAGAAAACATGTGTGCAGTTGTCTAGAAAGATTTGCAGAACAGAAACACATGTGTGTTCAAGATGCACTAAGTGGATATATGAAATCAAATTGAGCTAAAAGAAGAAAGCATATATTTCACTACTTAACAGTAAGTAACCACCAAACAATTTGAATAAATTTAACAAACGGAATAAGACTGTATCTTTTATTTTGTTCAATTTAGGGGTTGTTTGGTAACGTCTGTTTCATTAAGTGCTGAACCAGTAAGATGTCTAAATGGATAAGAGACCCTGAATCAGTAAGTGCTAAGCCAGTTTATGTTGTTTGGTTGAACCACTGAATAACTGTGCAGAATGACTATTTTACCCTTTGAACTATTTGTGTTGACTGAAATATATTTGTTTGAACACCTTGCTTCCGATTAATCATACACTTTCTTTGTGACATCCCCTTGAACAATTAAATTTAAAAAAGCAAATCATGTTCATGTGTATGCACATATTCAAGTATTCAACCATGTATTCACAAAGTATTCACTAAACATTCAAGCATTCAATCAAGATTCACGAAAATATTCAGCCATGTCTATTCACAAACTATTCACTAAACATTCAAACATTCAATCATGATTCACAAAATTATTCAGCCATGTCTATTCGAAATATCCAGTTCGTGATTACAAGCAACAAAACAAAAAAATTCAGTCTTGGAACATATTCATTGTTCGTGTAAGATGTTTGTGACTACAAGCAACAACATGGTGAGAAGTTTATACAAGCAGCCATGTATAGGAACATTATTCAGTTTGTAATTAGACTTTATGATCTTGCGGTACAAAGGTGAGAAGTTTCATCCTAAGGAATCAAAAGTCAGACTTCTTCCACATTGAGCAAACTCGTTGAATAGGCATGGCTAAACCCTAGTTTTGTATAATCGAGCAGAAGAGGGAAGACACAAACATGAAATCGAGTAACAACTGTTTTTTTTTAGCTCTAAATCGTTGAATAGGGTGAGGAAGAGAAATCGAGCAAAAGAGAGGGTCGTTACCTGGTTTTGGTCGGAGATGAAGGAGGCAGCGACGGTTGGAGATGCAGCGGCGGTCGGAGATGCAGTAGCGATCGGAGAACAGCGCTTGGTCGTCGGAGATTAGGGCAGACGAACGTGAAAAAGGAAGAAAGGGGTTGCGTATTTTTTTCAGGGGAAGTGATACGGAGGTCTAGTTTAGTAATTTTTCATTCAGCATCACTTGCACCGATGGAACTTAATATTAAAACAGGGGGTCATAAATATTAAAAATTAAAATTACGGTTGTATGTCAGTGGTTGGTGAATTGTAAACCTAGAAACAAAGTAATACGAATTTTAGAAGGAAAAAGAAAGATGAGCTCAATTAATCTGAAAGTTTTAAGAGAATTAACACTATGGGCTAGTTCTAGGCCCAAAAACAGTTCCGTCCCTGATCACTTGACCATTAAAAGACGAATGAAGCCACTAAGAGGTATACACTGTTAAAAAAGCCCGTGACTTCTGACTCGCTCGAAAATATCTCGAAAAAAGCTCGCTCCAAAACAAGCCGAGCCGGTTTGGCTCAAAAAATTGCGAGCTCGAGCCCAAGCCACGCGTAGCTTGGTTCGAGCTCGGATCTTCGCTCGACTCGATTTTTAAACCAAAAATATTATATTTCTATATAAAAATATGTAATAACATGTATATATACAATTACTTGTTTATAAATCTTTTTATTTATGTTTTTTTTATTTTATTCAAGAAATTCATATGAAACACTGAAACACTATTTTATAATAAAAAGTATTGGTTTATATGTGTATATATATTATAATATGGAAAATGAAAAATAAGTACGTAATCAAGCTTACAAAGTATG
>WOUH02000006.1:1866001-1880125 GCA_009936405.2 Stevia rebaudiana | reverse complement strand
CTAACAGATGTAAAATAATTATATTGTGACCCTCCTCTTAAAAGTTTCTGGTTCCGTCACTGTTGAAGATGAAGATCCTTTCGTCGGAGAAGAAACTGTAAAGGGGCACTTTTTTCTGGCTCGCCCCGGGCACTCAATTCTTTAGGACCGGCCCTGTTAATCGTCACAGAATAAAAAAGAAGACAATGAGTCATTAATAATCAATATCACCTCTTAAAAAATTAAAATTGTGACAAGATAATCAACAAAGAACCACTAGAAGACTCCGAAACCTCACAAGTCACAACCCACAATCTCCGACTTAATAGAGTTAAATTTGTCTTAAAACTAAATATTGTAACAAAGAATGTTTCTCTTTGAGTTTTTCTTTAATTTTTTTTTTTTAATAAACAAGGTAAACGTTATAGCTAGCTTGGATTGTTTGTATATGAAATTAACCGACCGGTTCAATCACGGTTAAGTTTTCGCTCATTCACAAATTAATAGCTTGACCATGTTTGAAACTGGAAATTGGTATGGTAAACCACACCGATGTTTATATTTTCATATCTCAAATATTTAAAATATATTTTATAATCATAAATTGTCTTTTATCATTTAAAAAAAATAATACGATAAATGTATTAAAATTGGTTGATCCGGCCACTCCACCCATCTAACCCGATAAGCTTGATTTGTCACACCATGAAACATATCGATACACCGTATAAACATACCTGATAGACGATATAAAGCTTTAAATATTACTCATACATATATTAACAGTAACCTCCAAAAATGATATTGGATAGATTTTCTCTTGTGTCAACCGGCCCAAACCTCATCCTCTGTGATATTATATGATAACATGTTGACACGTTGGAGTGCTAAAACCTCCTAAATGTAATGCATTTATAATATTAATTAATTAAGTAGAGTACAAACTAAGCATATACGAAATCGTGAAGACGACTTCTCCACGCAGTATTTCATCTTCTTCCCCGTCAGTTACAGGGTTCCCAACACTCTGTTTCTTTCTGTACGCCATTACCAACCACAATTCACGTAGTTTTATCGTGATTTCCCCCAAAAATTAATCCAGAAACCAAATTACATCCTCAATTCAATCAATGGCTGATAAAATCTATCCTTCCTCCAAGCAATCCGCCGGAACAAACACCGCCGCATTTCCAGCCAACAAAGCTCAGCTCTACAACCCAACTCGCTCAGCCTACCGTCCTCAACCCCGCCGCAACCGCCGGAGCCGGAGCTGCTGTTGCTCTTGCTTCCTGTGGATCACCTTCATCATCCTACTTCTAATCATCATTGCCGCCGTTGCCGGCGGCGTGTTCTTCCTCCTCTACCGTCCACACCGCCCGTCGTTCTCCGTTTCATCGCTTCAGGTCTCTCAATTCAACCTAACCTCATCGAATCAACTCAATACGAACTTCAATTTCACCGTTACCGGTCGAAACCCTAACACGAAGATCGCTTTCTACTTCAATTCGGTTTCCGTTTCAATTGCCTCGAACGGAGTCGACGTCGGTGACGGATCGATACCGGCGTTCGTGTTGCCGGAGAAGAATACGACGAGATTGAGGACGATTGTGTCGACAACGGGACAGATTGTGGATGATAATAGTACTCTTAAATCGAATTTGAAGAACAAGAGGAGTTTGCCGGTAATGATTCAGCTTGATACCAAAGTGAAGGTGAAGATTGGAAGCTTGAAGACGAAAAAGGTACCGATTAGGGTTGTTTGTACAGGAATCAAGTTTACGGCACCGGCGGGTAAGTCGCCGACGACGGCGAACACTTCCGATGTGAAATGTAAGGTGGATCTTCGAATCAAGATATGGATGTGGACAATTTAAGTTGAAGAAAAAGGTTTGCTTGTGAGAGTTTGAGTTGATTTAATTAATTATACATTCTATAATAAGTTTTAATAGTTTCTTTGATGACATAAAAAGCAATAGCTGATACTAGGTAAATTAATTCATTGATTTTGGTATAGAATTTACCATATTTTGTTGTGTAGGAATGGTTTATTTCATCCAAACGTTGTAACTTGTAAGAGAGTCTATGAGTGTGCGTTGCGGCTTCTTTGTCGTAGGTTGTTGCATTCATGTGTTCAGTTAACGCCTCGAAAGCGAACGACTAATAAAAAACATAAACGATGATTTAACTTGATATTGATGGCTAACACACACAAAAAAAGGGAGAATTAAAAAGAAAACGTGAATAAAAAGCTTGAAAAAACAGCACGGAGTGGAACATGGTCATGAGTTATAACTTCAATTTCAAACAACCCGAAATCAATTTTTTATACATTCAATCTACATCAAAAGTTTATATTATTGTTACAAAACTTGTAGTTTTCACAAATACACTAATCAATACTTTATATAGTTATATGTAAACTATAAAGATATGGACAACAAAGACAAAGGTGTATGTTGGTCAACCCAAAAGGTGACAAACATATCAAGTCTATTGATATTTTACATTGCATATTTTATAAAATTGGCACCTTGGTCTTGCCACTAGTCAACCCGATTTGTTCTTTTCAAAAAGCACAAAAATTTATTCATTTGTATTTCTATCTATGATGTGAGTTAGTGGTAAAAGTTGGAAATCTATTTAACATTTTAACCACCTGATCTTCAAACACATTTTCTTCCTCCACAACACACACAAACAGCCTTATTGATTTGGATCATGTTACATGATAAATTGATAATTATACTACTTCAGACTTGACAGTAATCTAAAACTGATCTAACTCCGCAGAAAATGCTGAATTAATTAATGAAATGTTTGTTTCTTACATTTTAATTTACTATAGATGTATCTTATCTATGCATGTAAAACAAAACATTAAATGAAGAATCACGAACTATATTCTCCCTCAACATGAATGGCTTTATGATCAGTGAGTGCACCAAAAGTGTTGTTCTTCATCTCAATCTCAAATTGTTCTTCATTGTAGCACACATTTTCCACTTTGATCAAAGATTTCTGGTTTTCTTCATCAAATAAACTCTTCTCACTGAAATCAAAACAAAAGATCAAATATTCTCTTTAAATGAAATCTTGATTTATGAGAATTGACGATCAAGAACAAGGTCTTCAGAACGACGTTTCAAATATGAAACAAAGTATAAAATATGGAAACATGATCATGAATATATTCATTCAAACCTTAGCTCATTTGCATCTTTGATTTTGAATTCGTCTCTATCTCCAGGTGGAACATCATTAATCAGAAGCGATTTGAAATCATCACAAACAGAAGCATGCAATGGTTGAGTCGACGGTGGCGATGAATCATGAACAGCTGACCACGATTGAACCGACGCCACCTGATTATCTTCCCAGCCGGGATCTTGTTTCGCAGAAACAAACTGATCATGATTATGATAATTATCAGAACGATCATTGTACAACTGCGGTTCATCCTGATTGTTACCGATATGAATATCGTAATCAATCTCATCGATGATAATCAAATCGTGGTTAAATTGTTGGTGAGTTTGGTTATTATTTTGCACAGAAAGTGTTCGATATAATGCCAGCTGCTGGAGAACGAATTCGAGCTCGGCACACGAAATTTCGATCTGTCGTTGAAGCTCTCGGATGATCCGGTAACATCCGCCAACCGGATCGATCGACCGGACGTCCGATTGGTAGATGATCGTGCGCATTGCTTCGTCTTTCTGTGGTCGATCGAGGTTACGGATGATCTTCGTAATGTTGCTGACGCCGAACAGTTTATGCGCGTTTTGGAACTGACGTTGCCGGTCGTGAGGGAAGTAAGGTGCGAGGATGCAGTCCGGTGCGCACTTCCGGCGTTGGTAGCGGCAGGCGGCGCAGGCTTGGATGGTGGAGGTGGTTCGTGTGGCGGATGACGGTGGGAGGAGGTGGTGGTTGTTGTTTTTGTGGATGATTTTGTTGTGATTGTTGTGGTGGTTGGTCATGGTGGGATAAAATTGGGGAAATGGGTGCGTCTCCGGCGGGATTGGTGGGAAAATAGGGGAGAAAATGATGGATGGTGGTTGATTTGTGGTGGTGGAGTGGTGGTGGCGGTTGGAAATGGTGGCGGTTTTGTTATGGGAGTGAAAGTGAGGGAGTAGATGGACACGTGGGATTGGCTCTTTTTATCGAAATTACGTGTGTGGTGGTTGAACGTGGGAAGAAAGGTTAATTGGAAAAATACGTGTGTGGTTAGTTAAAAAAATATAATAATAATTAATTTATATATTTTTATTAAAAACTTAAGGTTAAAAGATGAAAGTGTTTAGGCAAGAGCACGTTACGTGATAAGATTATAATGTATTTATACAGAAAGGTTTATTGGGAAATCATAAAAAAAGAGGGAACTGAGAACTTTTGTGTTGGATTGTTTTTTTTTTTACTGGATTATTTTTTTTGTATTGTATTATTTTTTTTTGTACTGGATTATTTTTTTTTGTACTGGATTAAAAAAAAAAATTGTACTGGATTTTTTTTTGTACTGGATTTTTTTTTTTGTGCTGGATTTTTTTTTTTGTAGTAAAGATGAACGGTCCACAAGTGTTTCCCAGTTTCCCTTTTTTTTATGGTTCCCCACTGAACTTTCCCCTGTACTTATAATATAGAGTTAATTTATTTTTTGTTCTCATGTTTTATTTAATATTGTCATTTTCATTCAAAATTTAAAATCTTGTTATTTTTGTTCATGTGCTTTTATTTTCTTGTCATTTTCGTCCCTTTGGTTTTCATTTTCTTGCCATTTTAATACAATATCTTAACACAATTCACTTATACAATGGACTAAAACGGAAACAAAATGAAAACTACGGGGATGAAAAATGATACTATTTCAAATTTTGAATGAAAATTACAATTTTAAGTAAAACACATGGACCAAAAAAGAAATCAACTCTATAATATATAATAATGGTTTATTAAGGGTGGGTGCTAGTAGCGAGCCACATTTTGTGAGACTACACACTTAGATTGATATGGTGATGATGTAATGTGCCACGGTGGCGTGTGAGGTCTATAGAAGGGGCAAGGAAAACGAAAGTGTAGCGATAACGTGTCGTACGCGTCTGTTTTTTCTCCGACAATCACATAATACACTTGTATTTGTATTGATGTAATACACAATATATAATTATCTTTGATTCCTCTTCGGATACTTCTAGATTTTTTTGATTATTTTATACATAAATTTATCATATGATTTTTGTAGTTTCCTAGCATATTCTTAATTTGAAGCAAACATGCACTACATAGTAACATTGATGATTTGTATATATGTTTTTGTTGCCTATATGTTGTCTATACATTTTGATTTTTCGAATAAATGACATACTATAGGACGAACTATAAGGATTTTGAGGGTTCAAAGGGTATAAAGGCTTTTATAGTTATAGTCTATCTGTTAAACCGTGGCTAGTAAAGTTGTTGAATCACGTGTGAAATAAAATTCTATTTTAACTCCAATTGAGAATTGGTTGTCTGCAAAAGATAAACGACATGTAATTTATTTTGGTTTAATGCACGAACCACGTTTGAACCTATCATGTTAACTTACTAGGTAAAATAACGAGGAATTTTATTATTTGCTTTCTACATATAATATAGAGAATACTTTATGAATGTAGAAGAATTTTATAAAATAAATTTCCATCTTCATCATCTATCAAAAAATTGCATTTAAAATCACGATGTGTGAATTTTCCATTCAACTACACTTCCTAGCTTGTCCATGCTAAACACATTATCCTACCAATAATTAGAAGCTTAACAACCTTGTCACAATTATAGTCAACTAGTTAGATCCGTTTTTCTTTTTTATTATTGTTTACACATTAAATTTGCAAAAAAAAATAAATATACCCTAAAGAGGTCACGTTATATGACAAACATAGTGGTGCACAAATATGCAAAACTCGACCCATTGTTGCGCATAACATTTACACCATTTTGTTCATTTTCTTTTCCAGTGTCTCATGAGTGTTCTATTCGGATCAAAAGTGCGACATGATAACATTTTCAATCTCCCACACCATTTACGAAGCTTAATAATTTAAAAAAAAAAAAAGGAACAAATATTAGTTAAACAATGAAATGACACAAATAAATATTCCATACACACTTTTAAAGCTTATACCACAAGGATTTTCCCTAATTGTGTTAATAAACCCAAACAATTTAAAAAATCTACATGCTTTTTATATAGAGATGAATTTCTATTTAACAACCAAATCTTGCAGCTATAGTGGATGCATAAAGTTAAATATCAACTTTATATAAGACATTTCAAGTCAAATCATTACAGATCAGGCTTTGTAATTTCTTCAACTGAATTTCTATACTTCGCGATCAATTCCCTATCATTGTTAAGATATATGAATATATGATCATTCAATGTGATATAATTTGTAACAGAATTAACAAATTTAAAATATCGCAAACCCGTTACCTTCGTTGATTAAGCATTTGTTCAGCTTCTTCAACTTTGTGTTTTTGTCCCTCTACAGTCTGTAAATAATCCCAATTAATTAAATTTAAATATCTGTAACACAAAATTGGGGCCACCATACGAGAATATTGTTATGCTGATGTACACTTAATCAAAATTTAAAACATGATTTGATTCATTAAAAGATCATGCTAGTGAATCCGAAATTGATTGAAAGTAAACTTGTATTAAAATTCTCCTTTTGTGTCATACGTTAAACACATTACAAGACATATACATTTAATTAAACATTGATTACGTGAATTCATAACACATCCGTTTACAATTAAAATGACAAAATAAAAAGTATATAATAAAAGTTCAGCCTGCCAACCCGTTTGACCCACTTACTACAACCTGCCACAAAGTAGACCAAACAAAAAGTAGATTTTAACAATCCATCGACTCCTTCTTGTTTATTAAAATCTTGACTCATACAAAACAATAATGAATAACCTCTTACCTTATTTATAACTAATTAACCCTTATGAAAAAATCAGCTAAACCTACTCAAACAGTTCTCTCAATTACAATCTAATATTAACTCATATCCTTATGTCTACTAATGAAATTCAAACTAGATTACTCTAAACATTCAAACTACTAACTACATACTAATTAACAAAACTATTTCAAATTAACCCTTCAACTTTCACTTCCTTTCAAAACCGACTCATTTCAGGATTTAAACTAACAAGGTTGATCATTGATGTCTTTGACACGACCACATATATGTGTTGTTTTCGGGTTCATCAGTTCAACATGCCAACTCGTCAACCCATAATTAGAAAACAAATAATCCAGTTTGGCGTATTAAAGAAGGAGTAAACGATATACGAAAGATAAACATACCGCAGCTTTGGTAGCGATAGACCCTGATATAGTGTTCAAGAGCTGCTGGCATTTCTCAAAGTGGCTGCTTAATTCAGAAACCTTCAAAAGAAACAAAATTTCGTGTAGATTATAACAAAACAAACATAACATTAACAAAATTTAGGGTTTTGATTACAAGTAGTATCAGAATATGATTGACAATCAATTCAAGTACAATAAGTTTAAGAATGAAACATCAAAATACATGAGATTTAACAACACTCACCAGTGTGTCAAAATGTTGATCTCGAGTTCCATTCTCGATCGCATCAGCTAAATTTTCCACCAGCTATAACAACAAAATAAAAATGAAACGGGAAATAATCGAGCATACAGAGTCTATGATTACGAATTTTAACAATTAAATACGTTTTGGAGGTGAAAGTGCGAAGCAAGCGATTGTGAAGGTTGTTGTTGTTGTTGATGCGGCTGCTGTTGCTGTTGAGAAATCTGATAGCGCTGCTGTTGCTGTTGTTGTTGCGGCTGTTGGTGCTGTTGGATTTGAAATTGTTGTTGATGATGAAATTGGTGCTGCTGTGGTTGTTGAAATTGTTGCTGTTGTTGAAGATATAGATGATCTTGATTAGATGGTGTTGTAGGGTTGCTGTGGGTGGCCATTGTTGGGATCATGTTCCAGCTTCCTCCCCCAAATTGATCCATATTCCAAAAGTTGCTAATCGAGAACTCGCGATTTCTGAGCTAGGGTTTGTGTAGGAAGGAGACGAAACAACTAGAACCAGTTTTTTAGAACATTTCACAATTATTTAAAAAATTAATACGTAACATTAAAAAATATAAAATATCAAATAAAAATATATATGAATAGTTTAATCATTTGAATATATTTTAGTTCGCATATTGGCTAAATGGAAATTTTGTAAAGCATCGGGGCATCCTATTGGTAAGGCGATTTAGGTCGTGATAGATTATCTCTCTTTAATTAACAGCGAAAGTCGTGTCACTCGGGATCACTCTCACAAATAGATAACATTATTGTCCTGTGAGTACACACAACATATTGATCCGACCACTTTTCTGAACTATATGGGAGGACCCAATTGAAGTGGTAAAACCACCTTTGGTCGGATTTGAACCTGAGGCACACCCGGTCCCAAGCTTTTATCCTCGTCTCTTGATACCATTGAGCTAAATGCCCTTTGGTAGATAGATTGTCTCTTAAAAAGTCTTTTTTAACATTTTTAATCCGTCTTTGGTGGACGCAACTACCCAACCTAAAGAGAAGCAAAACTCAAATCCAATGACTTTGTTATTTTCACCCAACCTTCAATCCCTCATGTATTTTTAAGCACTCACTATTTATTCCTTATATCAATTAGCAAAACTTTGTATGGGTGGTTGCAAATTGAATAATATATAAAAATACCAAGTGAAAAGAGATACAAAAATTTGTTGAATAGGAATTAATACATGAATGGGACATACAAGGTTTATAATCACTTTATATGAATGAACATGGCGAGTCATATATGAATTTTCTTTCGGTTAAAATAGAAAAATAAACACGTTAAGTGCATATTAAAATCAAGCCCTTATTCACTTTTTTGTGAAGCTTATTCCAACAATGGGCTCACTGATAGTATGTAATGTGCGGAATGAGAACATTGCATATGTCTCCTGCTATATTGAATTAACTATCAAGAACTATTAAGCCTTTTATTCATCGCATATAACAACGAAGTGCAGTAAAGTGGTTTTCTTTTTTACATAGATAAGCATATCTTAAATACAAACCACAACTTTTAGGTGATTTCTCTCGTTTCAAGTTAGGTTTCGTAAACTTTTGTGTTTTTCGTCTTTTGATTTAAGGTTTTCATTCCTGTATAAAATCGAATCAAAACACCTTTGTTGACCAATTGCTCGACAATTTAGGACCTTGAAGACTGATTTTTACGACACTTTCATACCATTATAAACCATCATCACCTTTACTGTTTATGCATTTTTGGATTTCATTTGTTTTCACTTGACCCTTATAAAAAACAATTTTTTTTGTTGATAACTAAACTCACCTTGTCACCCAAAAGGAAGGCCATGCTTTTTACTCTCTCACCCCCTAATTAGTGGGACCCAATTAAATCATCTCCCTCTCTTCATCCTCATTTTAATACACTCACCGTTTGAATCGCTACATCCATTCCATTCTTCCGTCATCAATCATATTCATCCCGCTGCAACTTTCTAGGGTTTCATTTCCCCTCGATCCATTACTCAAATCGTTTGCAAAACTAATCTGGAATGAAGAACAACTTGCGTCCAGGTTTGGTTTCGAACCTGCAAGATGTTCTTAAGAAGAAAGGGAACCATGTCCCTGAAAAAGATGACGATGATGATGCAAACAAATCGAATGATAAAAAGGAAGATGAAGAATCTTCTGCTACCGAAGAATATGATCCTTCGAAGCCTGTGATTTTTGTTACGAACAGTGAAGGTGTCGATTCACCTGGTCTCACGTCTCTCGTTGAAGCACTTGTTGGTGAAGGTCTCTATAATATCAGCGTCTGTGCCCCTCAGTTGTAATTTTCTTCGCTATTTGCGTTATCTCACATTTTGAAATCTGAATTACTTATACATATACGTTTTGTAGATTAGTTTCTATTGACTTCGATTGTTTCATTTGTTTATGAACAATTGAGGTGTTAGGGTGGACGATTTGAGTTGATTGTATCATTTCTGATAATCGAGGTGTATCCACATTTTTGAAATTGAAAATCAGATTATCATTTCTAAAATACGACTTCCTACAATCAAAATTAAGTACATTATTTTTGGGTGATTCGACACCTTCTGGGAGACAAACAAATATGTGCTCTTCTGGGCAAAGTGGACAATATTGGTTGGTATGATATGTTACATGTGAAATTTTGGAGATTTTGTTGATATTTTTCCATTGATTTTGAAGGGATAAATCGTTTTCTGGCCACTCGTTTACATACCAAGAATCGATTTCTGTGAGCTCTGCCGAAATCAATGGTGCCACTGCATATGAGGTTTCCGGTAAGCTTTAGTTTCTTTATTATTGATTACTGCAGATGTGTTTTAAATCTTCTTAAATTGAATATTCGTAATGTAAGTTGTAATAGTTGTATATCTACATAACCATTCATTGTGTCTATTACATTTTACAACAATTTTCCATTCAATTCAGTGATGGTGAAGCATGGTTCTTATAAGTTCTTAAACCAAAGTTTCATTGCATATATTTCATGTAGGTACCCCTGTGGATTGTGTTTCATTAGCATTATCCGGGGCATTATTTGCATGGTCAAAGCCTCTGCTGGTGATTATTTATTATTTGTTAATCTTGTTTGGTTCCATCAATAATCATAATTTTTGTAAATTTTGATTTATTTTAGTGCTTGCATTTTGGTATGACAAACAGGTGATTGTTGGAGTTAACAAGGGTCCAAGTTGTGGTAATGATATGTAAGTGGTTTTATATATCAAATCTCAAACTATTGTTACTTTATCAAATGACATTCTAACCCTCTTATCAATTAGTATTCTCTAAAGTTTAAACACTACCAACTTATTATTATTTATTACCATTATTTTAATTACTGTTTATTATTAATATAATTATTCTTACAGGTTTTTATCAAGTGCTGTAGCTGGAGCTAGACAAGCCTTAATTAGTGGAATACCATCACTATCAATCTCACTAAACTGGTAAACAAGGCTCGTTTTGTGTTTTCCAGTTTTTTCATTTACTTTATATATATATTTTTAAATAACTTTATATTAAAGTTAACAGATTGAACCAAATGTATATCTTTTATAGGAAAAAGGGTGAAAGTGAAGAAAGTCATTTTAAGGATGCAGTTTCGGTTTGTTTTCCTGTTATAAAAGCTGCAATAAGAGATGCAGAAAAAGGTGTTTTTCCTAAAACTTCTTCATTACATATAACTGTTCCTGCATCGCCTACAGAGAACAAGGTTAGTCTTGTTTTGAACCAGATGACACAATTTTCTCATAAATACACATATTGTTTAGTGTGAATGTGCCCCAAAAACACGCAAAATCTATTAAAATTTTCTAGCATTTGCTCATTTTCATGGCACTTTTTTCGGATTCAAGATTAGTATACCCTGCTTTTTGTTTGTAGTGTGAAGAATAATAAAAATATAAAATTTATTGTTGTAGTACGTTTTATGATAATATATTTTTTACGGTAATTCATACTGCATACCATCCTAGATCTGTTTTTTTTATTTGTTAAACATTTCTGCAGTAAACATTTTTGTGTAATTATAGTAAAATGCTTTGGTGTGGTTATACAATTTTAGTAAAATTACCAAGAATTTTTTAATTTAATTAATTTTTAAAGAAGTTTATTTACTCATTATCTAGTGATGTTTCATGTTTGCAGGGATTCAAGTTGACCAAACAGAGTTTATCAAGATCCAAACCAATTTGGCAAGCAATTTCAGCCAACAGATCAGCTGCACGTTTTGCCAATCAACCAGGAATGGGTATGCAATTTGCACAATTAGGTCGCGATGCATCTGCAGCAGTAAGAAGCTCATAAAAAGCTTTTCAATTTTTCAATATTTTAAATAATCACTTTGCATATGTGTCTTACTTTTTTTTTTAATGTATAAGGCTGCACAACGTCGCTTAAACTCACAGAAGAAAAGCTTAGAGGTTGTTGAATCAGTTGGGGTATCTGGGAAAGTTGACCCCACCAGGAAAGTCAAATACTTCAGGCTAGAGGTAAGTAAACGGGTCGGGTTGACCAATAAACACTCTTTTTTATGATCACAAAATTTGTATTATTCTATTGATAGACTGATAGTTTGAATGTTTAAAAAAAAAAACTGATTTTCGGTGCATTCAACGCGTTTGAAACTCTCCTTTTTAGCTAATTTTCTTGGATCCTTTTGATATAAAACACGACCCTGTTAGTGATATAAAATATTATTATATAAACATTTGTTTTTATTTGATTCAGTTTCAAGACAGTAACCAGGAAGACACTGATGAGAATCTTGATTTCAGAGCCCTTGAAAACGGATTTGTAAGTATGCTAAACTTTTATGTTACATGTATTAGTTTATACATAATATAAGTGATTATTTAAAAACTTTAAGTTCATGTCAAATGATAACGAGTGACAAATATAAAACATTTTTAGATATGTTATTCGTGTTATATTATGAATTTGTAAAACATTTTGAACTTGATTTTTAAAGTTGAAGAGGACCACGACCATTGTCGGTTAAATATATGGGTATTAGTGCATAACATTACATTTAATTCATATATAACTTTAGGATTAATAATTATATAGCATGATGTTAGAAGAATTTTGTTTTTTGTTTTGAGACAGATCTCCGTTACTCCAATCACTGTTTCTCAACTGATTGAACCGGACATCGAGAAGGCTGCATCGGATTGGATTTCTGATGCGATTTAAATTGTTGACTGAAATGTAGTAATCGCGTATGCATAATATAATTGGTATTTCAGATTTAAACAAATATTTGAAGGAATTGAATATATTAATTACATATTATTTAATTTGTTTTTGTCAGAAAATCATGTTGTGAAAGATCCTTTTGGTCTTTTGATATTAATGGCCTTCTACATGTAAATTGATTTGGATAATGTAACTTTGTTGTTCTTGTCTATATGGATATACATACTGTCAAATAAGATTAATAGTTACTTGGAATTTTATTTTTATTTTTTGTTTTTTGAATAAAAAATGTAAATTAAATGTATTTGATTGTAACGTTGGTTGAACACCCTTTATGGTCAAAATTGCCCTCAGAATGGTAAAAGTCAAAATGTTAATTTGAAAATCTGTTAAGTTAGTTGGTGCCATTGATGAAGGTCATATAGATATTGTGGAGAAAGAACTTAAAATGATTGCTTCTTTTTAGTGTCATGGTCAAGATTCTTGAAAAGGTAGTTTTAACTTTTAAGGGAAGTGTTGATGACACTTGTTCTATCAACTATCAACACATAATATGTTCATTACTTTTTATGTAAATTCTTTTACTTTACAAATAATCTATTAAAAAAACGGCTAGTGCTTACAATTATTTGATAAACTATTTTTTGTGTAGTTCGTAACATACGATAAAAAACAATAACAAGTTATTATGTTTTGCTAGATACAATTTTGTGTAGTTTGTAACATATGATATGCGTTTAGTATTTTTTAAAATTGTTTTTTTTTTCCTGTTTTCTTTTTGAGTCTTCGAATACTTTGAAAACAGAACATTATGCACCAAGAACATTTGACAAAACATTATGTACCAAGAACGTTTGATGCATTAAACACAGAATATTACGTGTTGTTCAATGTTTGACATATAGATTTTAAAATATAGTTTAAACACCAATAAATTACTTCATACACCTCATTTTATAACATTAATATTCTCTAATATCCTCTAAACAATTATAATTATAATAATTATTGATGTAGGCAAAATACATTAACATTTTAAATATTGATCAAAACTAAACCAACATAATACAATATAGAGTGAACTACATGAAAGGTCCCTGTGGTTTACTTGTATTGCAGTTTGGGTCTCTGAGTTTAAGAAACTACACATTAGGTCCAATACTTTGAAAGCGAGTAACACTGAAGGTCCCTGCCATTTATTTTTTCCGTTACCTTTGTGCTCGTGCCCTCAACGTGAAGGCTTTTTCCTCATTTTCCATGACGAAAAAGCCCCCACGTGGAGGGCACGAGCGCAAAGGTAGCGGAAAAAATAAGCGGCAGTTTG
>WOUH02000006.1:1854656-1865901 GCA_009936405.2 Stevia rebaudiana | reverse complement strand
CTTCATACAGCCCATGCATTTCCACCATTTTACTCAACCACTTTACTCTTTCTCTCTCCTGCGTGGCAGTCAATACAGCCCCCCATACAGCCACGCATACCGGATAGCCTAATATTCATTGTACATACATTCATTTACCAATACATAAGTTATTTGAATCACTACAAACTATATTTTAATACTTATACTTAATTAATTTGAATATTATCTAGTTCTCATTACTCGACTTAAACTAAGCTTTATTACAAATAATGTGAGATTTTTCTAAAAAAATATGATATTAATAATATTTTTTCTGCACACATACATATATACACATCAAACACATGTTATTCTTATATCCACTTTTTAAAAGAGATAAAGAATGCGAATAAACATATATATCATTTCTTATTCACAATAAATTTATTCCAGCAATGTTATCATGTATTGAACTTGAAAATATTTGAACCCTCATCATATTTTTAAAAAGCAAATACTATATATAGCATTAGAACATTTGGTCATTGGACCCCTCTACATGGTTGGTTATATAGTTATATATCATGACTTACAATATATTAGGTATTCCAAAATAATAATGATTGTATATTTGTATATACATTTGTATGTGCAATACGTATGTATGTATGTATGCACGCATGCGCTTGTGTGTATATGTAAATGTATGTGTGTGATGTATAAAGAGAGGAATTTACAAGATATTGGCTCGGTGACTATGGAGGAATGGTGGTGGGAATGGTAGCGATTGTATAGAAAATGGTGGTGGAGAGCTCTATGAAACCAATAATACAAAAATTCCACCGGTCCAACATGTAGCATAATCATAGTTATGATCCCATGTAACCTCCATATTGGCAGGTGTTTAGCTCCTTCAAAATAGTAATTTCCCAAATAGTACAATACCCCATTAAATATTATCTGGTCATCCCTGAAAAAAGTTCAAAAGGAAATCAAATTTTATTAGAATGAGGTTTATTCTCTGGCGTAAAATAAATATAATCATGTTTGTTACGCTAGAAAGTTCGTGCCCAGTTAAACTTTATTTTATTAATAAATTAAGCCGGTCATATTTTATCAATAAAACGTCTATAACGTGCTTAATTAAACATGTTTATCCACAAACTCGTTTGATATGCTTACAAGTTACAACCTACTTACAACTCACTTACAACTCTTCAACCCGTTTGATCAGTTTGATAAAAGGGTTATTATGATCGTATTCTGTAAGACTATTTGTAGTGTTTCACTTGAATAATTGGTAATAGATGAAGAAAGATATCTATTATGATTATATTGGATTAGACAATTTTAATTTGATAGCTTTTGTTTATTTATTAATTATTATTTTTATCTCTTTCACTCGAATAAATACATGAATGTTATTCGGGTTCAATCATTTAACCTGCAAACCAACATAATATACACATATAAGAATTTACCTAAAAGTAATGTAACCATATTAAAGTGTCGTATAAAAACAAATTTTCTAGTGTAAACGTTTTGGTGCCAGGGTTTACTTTCTATATAAAAATAGGTTAAAAGAATATATATTTTTAAAAGGTCTCTGCTTAAATACTTGAAGATATATTTTTAAAAGGTCTCTGCCACAAAACTATGCAATAAATTTAATAGCAAATATTTTTTTATAGCATGAATCTGAAATTCATTTTAATGTTGGTACCACATCTACGAGGTCTTATAATTTTAAAATGTTTCATTAAATTTTAAGAAAAGATACAAAAAGATATTAACGTTAGTTTATTAGTAAGGAATCGATAGACCGTAACCAATATGTTTCTAAAAAATCTATCCACCTCTAATAAAATAGTAACATAAATGTTATCTGGCATTTTCTTAATTTTTCAAAAGTTCTTTAATTATTTAAAGAGTTAAGTGTTAATTTCACCCCTGTGGTTTAATCATGATTGCAATTTTAGTTCAAAATCATATTTTTTTTCCTAAAAGACATTGTGGTTTTCATTTTTTTGCCGTTTCAGTCCAACTGACTAATACCATCTATTTTTTTGTTGAAATATTTAAGATTTGACCAATCTACCCTTATTAAATAAAAAAAATAAAAGAAACAAAAAATAAAATATTAAAAATCCCACATACTCTCTCTATATATTTTCTCTCTTAGTAAACCTTTTTTTCATGCAAAATGAAACTTAACTCACTCTCTATATATGATTTTGACAATTAGGCTGCCTTAATACATTATTTTGACACCTTTTAAAATCTTTAATATATACTAAGATTTACGAATAGTGATAAATGGAAGCTTACATCTTTTTTTAATCACAATTTTCTTGCAATATATAAATGTGTTCTAAATACAAGATAAGAATACATTCATTATTCACTGGCAAATTAAAAAAATAAATGAATTCATATATCCTAAGCATTTTTAAAAAGAGCATTGGATTTTGAATCAAAAAATATTAGACATTAGAAAAGGAAAATTCAAAGTTTGTGAATATTTTAGTTTCGGTTTTTTATTTAAACGTTGTTACACTCCACTCACGGATCAATTGTTCAATTGGATACGGTGGTGAGGTTCCTTTCTTTTTATCTTTTTCTAAATGAATCCCTAATTCTATTTTTATTTTGATAAACATATTTTTTAACTTTGTATTTGTTTTATTCATGCATCATCAAACTTTTATTATTTTATTTTTGTTTCTTTTACACTTTTTATTCAATAAAGGGTAGGTTGGTCAATATTAAATATTGTAACCCAAAATTAGATGGTGTTAGTTATAGTTGGACTAAAACGACAAAAAAATGGAAACCATAATGTCTCCTAGGCAAAAAAAAAGATTTTGGACTAATTAAAATGACAATCATGATCAAACCACAAGAATGAAATTAGCGCTTAACTCTTATTTAAATTAATTAAATTAACAATTTGAATTCTTTTGTACTTCTTATTCTATTTTAAATTATAAAATATATTTAAATTTGAAAATCATTTAAATTTGTTATTATCTAATTAAATATTTATCTTATTTCTTTAAAAAAGTAAACTGCACTTTTTATCCCTAAGGTTTGCAATAATTAACAGTTTAGTCCATCGTTAAGTGGGACCGGGGTCAAAAGTTTCAAGTCTTTGCAATTTCCGTCCCTAACGTTTCAAGTCTTAAACTTTTCTTTCCCTAACATTTCAAGTCTTAACAGTTTTCGTTTCTAACGTTTCAAGTCTTAAACAATTTCATTCCTAACGTTTCAAGTCTTAACAGTTTTCGTCTCTTGCAAATTTCAAAGAGGAAAACCGCGCTTACTCTATTTAAATTCTAAATTTGACGTTTCTGTAATTTGTATAATTATCAACTAAATTTAATAAGTTTATATTTAAAAAGTTTTTAATAAGTAGTTTTAAAATCTTAAAGCATAATTTATAGTTATAAACGTGTCAAACATTTATTTTTTGAGTGTTTACAATATAGTAACTTAATATATATATGCAATAATTCAATAAAAAGGTTTTAAGTGTTAGTTATATAATCCCGTGTAATACATAGATTTTAAGCTAGAGCAGTAATTAATAAGTTGAAACGTTATATGACCACCCGGGTCGGGTCAAAAAGCAACCCTGGTTCAATCAAAACACAGGAAGCGAGAGTCATGCGTTTGCGTGTGGGGGACTGAGGTGATATCACGATGCCTCCTCTTTCTTCCTTCTTTATCTCTCCCCTAAATCCCATTATCATTATTCCAACCCAAATCTCCATTAAAATTTGCAGAAATTAAGCTGTTACAGATCACCTTTTCACTTCCCCCTCATAATTCTCCCCAAATGACAATCAAATCAATTCGAATTCCCTCCAATTGATCTGCTTGTTTCATTAATTGACTCACTGTTCATGGCGGTCGGTGGTGCTGACGTAGACTTCTGATTCCTCCGATCGGCCGGTTTGATTGTTTCCAGAATGAATCGATAACTATACTCGAGTGTTGTTGTCCATTAGTTTGTGGATTTGGATTTTAATCTATAACGATGGAGCCGCATGTGGGGAATAAGTTTCGGTTAGGGCGCAAGATCGGTAGCGGATCGTTTGGAGAGATCTACTTGGGTTCGTTTGATTAGTGATGATTGTGATTTTCATCTCTTTAGCTTTAGTAGCCTGTTAGACTAATTGCTGTAAATTTGTTTGTTTTGCAGGTACTAACATTCGGACGAATGAAGAAGTTGCTATCAAGCTTGTGAGTATAAGATTAGCAAATTGGTTACTAATTTGTTTCATAATTGTTGATTTAGCTTTCAAATAACTGCTATTATTGGTTTAAACACATAAGATTGTTTCACACTTTCACTAAAGCTTCACATCTAGTGGGTGTGTTATATGGATGTGTATAATAAGTATAAACATTGTGATCTATAATTTAATACTTATTAGGCAAATTTCAATAGGATAGAAAAGTTTTAAGACTGTATAAAAACTTACGCGCGGTGAAACATTTTGTTTGTTGGAATTCATCATGCTTGGTGGAAACTTGGTAGAACATGATATGCGGGATTTCTATTGTTTTTAGCGGTTTTTTTAAGAATAATGAAATCCACGAAACTTGGAATACATAATGCTTGGTGGAAACTTGCCAGTGTAATTAAGTTAAAACTCCAATTTAATAGTTAATAGTTTTTACAGGAAAAAAGAGTGTATATGCATACTATACACCAATACATATAGGTATGTGTATATATTTGTTATGTGTTGGATATGTTTGTATATATCTTTAACAGTTATTTGAGTTCACATAATCAAACTACTAACTAGGTGTAAATCTTTGAGTTGGAGTATTGTATTAGATTGTTGATTAAATGTTAATGTGGTTTGTTGAGCTGGATCATGTTCTATTAGTAATTGTCGCAAACATGTCCATTGTATAAGGTGGTGTTTGGACGTGTGTTTAAATTGGCCATTATGATTTAAAATTTTAGATAGATATAATCAATTCGGAGTGTTTGGCAAAGACGATCGAAATTATGATTTTAAGATAATTTATGGTGAAAGTATTTTGATCTGCCAAAGCTGGTAGCGAATTTATAAGAAACTGATTATGAGGTAAATGTAACAGCTATATATATATATGTTAATGTTTTCTATATTGCCAGTTTTTGCTTTTCCTATTAGGAAAATTGTAATTATTCAAGATGGTCAAATACTAAATTACTAATCTTGTTGCTTTTATAGTGTAATCTTTATTTTATAAATTGTGGACTTGCTTTATTACATTTTTATTAAGGTTTGTGATTTTCTTTAATGTAACTGTTTTGTCCGGTTCTTCCTTTCCAGGAAAACATCAAAACAAAACATCCACAATTACTATATGAATCAAAGTTGTACAAGATACTACAAGGAGGAAGTAATCATCATTTCATACTCTGTTTCACTTCTTTTCTGTTATGATAATTCAAAATTGACAATTTCGACTCATTTACTTATAAATGGGTAAATTTTGGTTACGGTTTATTTTGAACGGGTCAATAAAAGATTTCAAAAAGATAAAGGGTCAAACACTCAAGCTAGCTGAAACTTGAAATTCACCAAAAATTTAATTTAGTGCTTATAGCCTCGTAAATCGTTCCGTTAAAAACACGTTATTTCGCTACAACTATGATTATTATTATTATTATTATTATTTTTATTTTTCTTACCATCTTTTTATTTTGCCAATTTGTTAGCTGGAATTCCAAATGTGAGATGGTACGGAGTCGAAGGAGAATACAATGTTCTCGTGTTGGATTTATTGGGCCCGAGTCTTGAGGATTTGTTTAATTTCTGTAGTAGGAAGTTGTCTTTGAAAACCGTTCTTATGCTTGCTGATCAAATGGTACGTCTTTTTGTATATTCATTATTTTTATAGTTTATGATTTTGTACTTACATTTTTTCCTTAATTATTGCAGATAAATCGTGTTGAATTTATTCACTCTAAATCGTTTCTGCATCGGGATATTAAGCCAGACAACTTTCTTATGGGTTTAGGGAGGCGTGCTAATCAGGTTTTACTCCAAAATTTGTTCACATTTACATCGCGTACATCTGAATTTTTCTATATTTATAATTTTATATATTACATATTAAAATATATACCTACAAATTACAGGTATATGCTATTGATTTTGGTTTAGCTAAGAAATATAGGGATTCTTCTACTCATCAGCACATTCCTTATAGGTAAGTGTGTGTATTGAAATTATCGGTGGCAATTTTGTCCCTTTACAAGTGGGTCAATTTGGGTTATATTTTTTGTCAAATGGGTCAAAGTTGGCTAACAATGAAAAGTTGGAAGTAACCTTATCGCGTGTCAACCTTCTAAATAATGTAATTTAGGTCAACCCAACTTGGCCCATATTATAAGTTACTCAACCGAGTACTGACCCATTTTGTTATATGTGCTAAAACAATTGAGGTGCATGATTGCAGTTGTTAATTTTTAATAAAAATTCTCATGAATGAATAAATACATCTCCATGAGTAAAGTCTTAAGAAAAAGTAAGAATAAGTAGAAAAATATAACAGAATCCAGAAACACCGTATAGATGAAATGGAACAATAATGAAAGAAAGTTGGGGGATTGTAGTAAAAGTGGGAGCAATATATTTTCAGAATATTTTGTATTTCTCTTTGTAAAGACATTAGTTATAACTTTTAACCAAATCTGGAAATTTCGACCCATTTACTTCTACAACGGCCAAAGTGTCATTATAATATACAAAATTTTCTAATAATTTGTTAAAAAAACTACATCATTACTTTAGTAAAATAGTTCTTGTAATCTTGTCTAGTTATCTACTACATTGATAATTGTGTCACAAATGGATCCTTTATGTCATTGCTTTAATTATGTTGAGCATAATTTGTTTTATTGTGTCATAAAATATACAGAGAGAACAAGAATTTAACAGGAACAGCCAGGTATGCGAGCACAAATACTCACCTTGGAATCGGTATGCATACGCGCTCAAATGATTTAAACATATAAAACATAATTTTAATATATATATTGTTCTATACATTTAAATGTCACTGTTACTTAGAACAAAGCAGAAGAGATGATTTGGAATCACTTGGATATGTTCTCATGTACTTCTTAAGAGGAAGGTAAATATACAATATCTGTTTTTATTTATAAGTATTTTACGCATAATAATATTATTATTAATTGCGATTACGTATTTTGTACATTGTAGTCTTCCGTGGCAGGGATTAAAAGCCGGAAACAAGAAACAAAAGTATGAAAAAATTAGTGAAAAGAAGGTTTCCACCTCTATTGAGGTAATTTATTCTGTCATAATGTTTTTGGCTGCAAATTGCATTATGTGCCATAGATTTTACAAAGTTTATTTATTCTTATTTTTTTTGGCAGTCTTTATGTCGGGGCTACCCTACAGAATTTGCATCTTATTTCCATTACTGTCGTTCGTTAAGATTTGATGATAAACCGGATTATCCTTATTTGAAGAGAATCTTTCGTGATCTTTTCATTCGTGAAGGTTTAGTTACTCAACCTTATATTCTTGTTTTTCTTTGTGTTTTCTAGTTGATTAGTTGAACTAGTTGTTAATATTGGGAATACTGATTCCGCCTTTAATTTATTTAGTTCTAGTAAATAATTTGTTTTGGATAATCACTAGTTCTATACCAGTTGCAACAAAACTCTTTTGATAGTGGTAATATAAATCTTTTCTATCAACCTCTTCTTTTTACCTAAATTACTCTTATTTCACTGCCATTTTTCACAAAATATGTCCTTTTTGGTCATTTTATTTATTAATTTTTTACGTTATCAGTATTTATCAAATATGTGATTTATTACAACTACAAAGATTAGGACATCCAGCATTATGTCTTATAAGTTATAACCCTTTTTTATAAATTTTAAACAACTGATTTTCCAATCCTTATCATTCATTATTATGTAATTAATCATTTTTACAACCCACTTCCAAGCATCCCCAAATTAATAAAAAAACTATGTGGCACAAAGTCAAAGTTACTTATTTTGTGACGGTTATTTCTAATGAAATGTAAATTTGTATTGAAACGTTACCCGAAAAGGATTTACTGCCATTGTAAGGAAATTGTTGCTTTTATTTTCAGAGAAATAAAAAAAAGGTTGCAATTAGTTTGGGACAAACGGGTTGCATCACATATGTCATCTCACACGTTATATTTGTTTAATTTTTTTATAGGTTTTCAGTTTGATTACGTCTTCGATTGGACTATTTTGAAGTATCAGCAATCTCAGCTTGCCAATCCTCCGTCCCATGCTCTTGTAAGTTGGTTCCTTAATCGTGTTGCTATTGAAATTATTTTATTATTATTATTATTATTATTATTTAATGGCAATTATTATTAAATAACATAATTTATTTTTTTTGGTTAGGGTACTGGTGTTGGAACAAGTTCTGGTATACCTCCTGTGGCTGCCAAACCAAATAGGTTATCAGGTAGTTTAAATAATGTTTATTTGGTAACTAATTAAAGTGAAATTATATATTCACTTGAAAAAACAAATGGGTCAAACGGTTGATTGTTTACTACTTTACTACCTCCTCGTGCTTAACTATAGAAAGTCCGATTTTTATTTTAAAATTTGAGATAATAAATAATTACATTTTTGCCCTTGTAGTGTGTCAAAAGCTATAAATTTTATCTCTTAACTTAATTAGTTACACTAATAGTCTCGACTTAGTACTTATACTGTTTGGTTTTGCCTTTGGTCCCTGTGATCTGTAAAATGACGAAAATACCCTTATCTTCTTCACCTTTAAGTTTCCCATTTGAATCTTCTACATATTGTTATAACCCGAATTCATGAATTTCTACAAAACACAAGAAAACGCAAGAATACAAACATAAATTTCAAATTCCCTCAAAATCACATTTTTCGTTGAAATCAAACTAAAAAGTTGGTGTTCTGTAGGCGTTGAAGATGGTAGACCCCTGGGTTGGTCGTCTACAAATCCATCGCGGTCTAGAAATACCGCGATGCCCTTAAATTCTGGAAATTTATCCAAGCAAAAAAACCCAGCTTCAAGTGATCCATCCTTAAGTAGAGAGGTATGTAACCTTTTAATTTGGCTTTTATCATTAAAAAAAATAAAAAAAATCCCACTTAACTCGTTACCAAATGCTTACGCAGTTATCAAGTAATAATATCTTGCAATCAATTGGATCTTCAAGGCGACCCGTTGTCTCTAGTACCCGTGAACCAGGTGGTGAACCCGAGCCATCATACGGGCGGACCACAGATGCAGGCCCTAGTGCGGTTCGCAGGGTCACTAGCATGGGTCAAAGGAGCTCACCGGTTGTATCTTCAGACCAGAAACGGTTAAATAACATAAAGAACTTTGAGTCAACTCTTAAGGGCGTTGAGAGTCTTCGTTTTTAAACAAAATGGAAAAGCGATTTGTTACGTTTGCATAGCTACGGTTCGTGCTTCATGTAAATTTGTTTTTTTTTAAGTAAAAGTTCATGGAATAACAAAGAGATCATGAAAACCGAAATATGTTTTTTGATGCAGGTAGTTTGTGTATACTGAGATTATATAATATGTTGTGGATATTACCTTTGTAATATGTTTTTGTTTATCATTGTATGATTTTATGTTTTGCCTTTTTTTTTCCATTTACATTCGTTTTCGTGAACGTAGTGAACGTTTATTCATTAAGGTGTGTGAACTCTATTAGCACATAAACTATGTTTATTGCTTTAGTTTTGATACACACAATGTGGTTATAGTTGCATTATGTTGCAATGGAATAAACTTGTAAACAAAGTAATCAATTATATGTTAGGGAAAATGTCACAAAAATGTAATCAAGCTTGTCAACTGTTTTATTTAAGCCACTCGAAGTTTTTTGTTTTCTTAAAGTCAGTCAACTTTTAAAAGGTGCTTCAATCTTATGAAATTATATGAATCTTGATTTAAAATAAGTGAGTTAACTTGAATATTGAGTCAATTGTGAAAAAACAAATTTATGAAATAAAAATAAAGTTTATAATCGTAAAACTTATGTAAAATTAAGAATAAATATTTATTAATTAGTAACAAATATTCATATATGTTTTATTTACCTCAATTAATTTCAAAAAAGTTATTAATTTTTAAAAAATTACATAAAAATGTAACATTTAGTGAAAGTTGAGTGACTTTATTACTTATTAGGACAGAAAAAAAAATTGAGTGACTTAATTGAAAAACTTGGTTAGAGTTTTATAAAGTTTAACTTTTTTTTTAATACGTACGTAAGCTATTACATATAGAAAGTGTTTCATCATTCACAAAAAGTAAATAAACAAAGGATCATTACAAAGGTCACATATCATTATTGATACTACGATTACACATTTCTCATCGTAAAACATCGATCATAACTCATATAGCTTCGTAAAGACAAAATAATTATACATTATCGTACAACATCACATGTTCGAGTTTTATAACAACATAAAAACCACATAGATTGATGAATTCACCTATAACCATAGAGAAGTTGTCTATAAGTATGTTTAAACCACCCAAATTTCTTCTTGAAAGAACCTTTCATTTTGCTCTCCATAGAGTAAGCTTTATAGCCAACAACTCTCGTTTTCCTTTGCAACTCCGGATCAATTAGACTCCAATTCTTCGAAGGTGTAGTTGGTTTATTCATGTCTCGAGCCCACGTGGTGTAACTCCTCAAATTCTTCATGTTGGTCGGAAACGCTTCATTGTTATCTGTCATCTCATCAACCCGACACGATTGAGATCTGAACTTCTCCATCTTTCTTGTATAATGGATCAACTGATTCAAGATTTTGCTATATAGTGACAATGAAAAGTGATGCTGATAAGAAGTGAAGAATCCGGATGAGGTTTTAAAGATAATTTAGTAGCTAACAAACTATAAACTAATGTTTAAAAAGTCAAAAGGGGTGGATTATGATGATATTTTAAGTATTTAATAGAAACTGGCTTTCTGTTTTTGGCTTTTGGGGTGTAAAAGGCATTTGATGAGCTGGTGGTTGTATTTTCAATTCAACTTAAAGTTGCATGACAGCATAATGGTGTTAAACGGGCGTCTCCAAATTGGTCATTTCCTTATAATATCAATTAGTAGTCGGAAGTTTCGTCATGATCCCAATAAAAACGAACTTCATCAAGACTACTACTGTCACTCCAGCGTAGTACCCTAAAGCATTGTGTGAGATCGTTTTTCAGTTTTTTGAATAAATTAATATCAGAAATGCATGT
>WOUH02000006.1:1824080-1843252 GCA_009936405.2 Stevia rebaudiana | reverse complement strand
AACCCAAAAAAGCCTAAAACTAAACCCTAAAATATAATCTCAAAAGTTAAACACTAAAAGTTAAGACCGTAAAGTTTGACAAGACGGTTCCAACGCCGCTAAAATTAGTTCAATCAAAATTCGTTTGAGGCGGTTATGAAGTTTTTTGTAATCCCTCTTAGGTTTCTTAGAATAAACTTTATATTTGGTTGATCATTTCCTTACAAGAGAATCCATAAATTCTAATTTTGTTTCATTATTAGCCTTACAATAGAGTCGTAATATACTAATACTCAAAATATAAAAAAATATATATAAAACTAAATTATACATAAATTAAAATAAGAAAATAATACAAGCATCGACTTTTATATTTACGGTGTTTTAAAAGAAAAAGAAATTAAATAAACTTATAATATATAAAGAAAAGTGAAGTAAATAAAATAAAATAAAACAACTGAAATTAATTAAAATGTAGTAAGAATTAATCATTTGGTCCTTTAGAACTGTAATTTATTTATTTAAAAGTAACTAAGAAACTTAACTTATGTTAGGCTGAAGGACCAAATCAACGAGAATATTTTGGGAAGAAGGACAATGAGTGTGATTAAATTTTAAAAAGTTTAATTTCATAAAGCTACTAAATATAAAAAGACGATTTTGTAATTTACACTGGACGCTATCTAAAGAAAATGTACAGCACCCAGAAAGTGAACTTGCTACATATTTAAATATGTGAATGAACAAGATGTTGACGTGTAGGAACTCGAAATTGGGAGGAAAAAGGAAATCCATGTAATATTTTGAGATGGTCCATCAACAATACATACTTAAAATAAGTAAATAAACAAATTTATATTGCGTATATAATCAGGTAAACATATATATATTATAGGGTAATTGGGACAAGTAAACATGTTTATCACAAAATTCCATAACCGTCTCATACCTATGAAAAAAATTAAAAGTAATCTCAGTTCGGGTCTCATACCCGATTACCCGATGACATACCCGTCCCAGATGTCAGGTTTCATTGATAGGCGTTTTTAAGAAAAAATAAGGTTTGTATTTGATCACACACTCCTTCATTGCTATCCCTACATGTCAGTTTGCATTATGGTTTTGACCAGGCGTTCTTATTGCATAATAGATGCAAAGTAAGTATTTTAAACAGTAGGAAGAATGATTTTTCTCAAACTTTACACGAATACTTAAATGTTATTGCAAATAATATAATTATTGTCAGTGGGCTTGTATTTTAAATTCTAATCTGCAAGAGATTCGTAATAAACCAAACCATGTTTTAAACCAAGTTTAATTTAATAAAATATCGAAACCTTAAAGTTGTATGTTGGAACTATTCAGACTTAGAAAATGGGAATAAGAATGTACGTACAAACTTGTTCCACATACTTGATACTCAGATAGGAGAAGGGTTAACCTTGGAGTGGACTTGTCACTTATTTTCTACCAGTAGTTAAACGTTTTTAGAAATTTTTTTACATGTTCCCAAGTTAACTTAAGAAGAGAAAAGAAAATAAATGAAAAGAAAGAGGAGGAAAGGAAATGAAATGAAAAGAAAGGAAAAGAATGGAAAGCTTTCCTTCCAAATCGGAGGGAAAAGAAACTTAAAGAATTTGGTCTTGTTTTCCTTCTCTTTCCTTTCCTTTCCTTTCCTTTCCCTTCTTAAGTGAAACTCGGGATCACAACATATTTTCTTTTCCTTCCTGTTCCTTCGTTAAATGAAACTCGGGAACACAAATAATTTTTCCTTTCCTTTCAGTTCCTTTCTTTTCTCTCCTTAAGTGAACTTGGGAACAGAGCGTAGAAGCACCATTATGAGGAGATCTCGGGTTCGAATCCGAACAAATGTAAATATTTAAGGTGAAATTTATTAGTAAGATAGTTTGACGTTAAAAACAAAAAAATAAATAAACAAAAATAAAAAACCGGTCTGCTCCACTAACCATTTATCCGGACCCTTTTTTTAGTTTTAGCCGGCGACTTGTTCCATTCGTTTACCCAAATTGCTCGACCGTATCGGCGTATTGGTGTGTGATCACTCATTTCATCCGCCGTATTCCACTTTCCGGCGAAGTCACCGGCGCAAATCCGCTCAACCGTCCATCTACGGCACCAATTCGATGCTAAGAATCAAAGCCACACGTTCTCATCTTTAATTTCTGTTACACGATGTCGGTTCACGATCAAGCAGCCGTTGCAGTCCTATCGCAAGTAGCCCTAGCCGCCGATGGCGCAGTTCTCGGTCTAGCGTTAGCGTACATTGCAGTCCGCAGCGTTCTCAAGTATAAAACAACCTCATCTGCCTTGAACAAAGTGAAGAAAGCACCTTCGGTCAGCGTCTCTGATCTTCGTTCCGTCATCTCTAATTCTTCCGATCGAGATACAGATACAGATACGTATAGTTCCGGTGAAGAGAAGCTCGTAATCGTTCGAGGAGTTGTGGAGACGAAATCGGTTGTTAATGGCAATTGGAAGAAACAAAACGTTCTGGTCTCTCACGAGTCTAACGAGAAAGCGGTTATCTTGCAGAGGACGCAAACGGTATATGTCGCATATCTTAATAATTATTCTTCCGTTAACATGAATTTGTTCATGATCTGTTTATATACTGATTACTTGAGGTTTTGTGATTAAATCCTAGTAGTAGAAGAAATTAGGCGCACTCAAGCTGCAAAGTTTTAATCTTGAGCTTATGCACAAACGCAGCAAGATGCACATTATAAACATGTCATTTTAAGGTTTTTAAACAGGTTTTAGACTGGTTCAGGCTAGGTTAGACATGCTACATGTAATTTTTAGATGTTTCAGACCAGTTTTGGTTATAATTTGGTTGGAAAATGCAAGCCTTGAAGGATGCAAGATACTTTTGCTTGCTTTCGACTACTATGGGTTAAATTACATTTTCTGATTTTAGTTTGTTATGCAAATTTGCTCAACTAGTTGCGAGAAATCTAGAATGATGTCACTATTTTTAATTTACTTATATCTAGACTCGATCTGATGCTAATATAAATAGAGGAGTACGTCAACTAGCTTCTTGACTGATCTATATTCTATCATATGCTTCTAAATTTCTTATATGTTTTGTATTTATGATTTCCATAATGAAATTTAAATTATCTTGAATTCTTGCAGTGTATATACAACGAATGGAGGGGGTTTTTCGGTTGGACTTCAGATTTTCGTTCCTTGTTTGCAAGGCACTGGAAAGAACAGGAAACTTCATCGCTTAGAACGGTAACTCTAACAATCTTGTTATTTGTTAATTTGAGTTATTTGTAAGTAGGTACCTATTGTCATACAAGTTAGTGCAAGTGGTCCAAATATTAAGAGTTATCAGTGTTCTTGTATGAAATTGCAATATTTGCATCCACTTGGTTTTAACTTAGCCTAACAGTAGAATACATGTCTTTAGTTTAAATTTTCTTTGAATGCATTGGTTTCTGGTTCCGATTGAGAAATCATAATGAAAATGTAATAAAATAATGTTAGAGATCTAGCTGACAATATGTAATTTCCTTTAGTTTGTAATACATATTCTTAATTATTGTCTTATATTTCTATAATCTATTGGTCAAGATGTGTGTGATCTATCGTTTTGGTATTATTTGACTCTGAACACTAAACCTCGATAAATGAATGTTCAATAAGTTAATAACTTTGATTAAATAATAATTTTCTTCATGGCATTACTATAGTGTAAATCAGAATTAACTGTTTTTTAATCTATGATTGCCTTCAATCTCACCAGTTTCTTGTTCAAGAGGCATCAAGTTTTTTCAATGTTGAAAACAATTACTAATAAATGTTGCAGTCCAACGAATTTTCTCAAACATTGTTGAATAAAATCAATAGCATCCATTACATTAATCTCAAAGGATTTATTGCACCTATTTTAGTTTACACACCAACTGATATTATTGTTTTTTTTCCTTATTTTATTTTTTAATACCAAATTCATATTTAATTATTGACAGGTTCCTTTTATCCTTGTTGATGGGGGTAAATGGCCACAATCTGATTATCTGATTGTGAATTTAGATGGATCAAAGCATCCTTTACCTCTTACAACCGTATACCACAATTTGCAGCCCATTAGTGCTTCTCCTTACACTTTCTTGCAAGCGTTTTTTGGTCACGAGTATCCCGTAAGCTCATACTATAATTAATCTTCATGGTTTATCTTCTTTCATTTGGTTTTAGTTTTTTTTTTTAATATTTCTTTTGTTTTGGCGTTGAAGGTTGGGCTTCTGGATGAAGAAAAAATTCTACCAGTTGGAAAAGAAATCACTGCAGTTGGTTTAGTTAGCTTGAAAAACGGAACCCCTGAAGTAATGGCATGCAATGATCTGCCTTTTTTTCTGTAAGGGTATTTCTGGAAATTGAGTTTAGCATCAATTAATTAACGATATTGATTTCTGTTATGCTCTTGTAACTAGTGGTACACGAAAATATTCAGGTTTTGGGCTGTCATATTTACTTGTTTAATAAACATCCTTGTTCGGTTGACCTGTTTTTAAAAAGACGACCCGTTTTCAAACAAGTTGACCCACCAACCATTTACAACCCCGTTTAACCTTTTTATTACAACACATCAATCCATTTAACACGTTTACAACATGATTATAAGTTTACAACCTGCCAACTTGATCTTTTTCAGATAAACGGGTTAAATGGGTCGTGATTGTGTTACATGATTCAAGTGTATCCGGATTAGTGTTAATGTCTTTTGACACAATTGATACCCCTACTTTTAATTAACTAACTAATTAACTAACCAACTAACTTATGTTTTGTTGCAAGATCAAATATGAACAAAGCTCAAATGGTAATGGAACTCGACTTCAGGACAAAAGTTTTATTTTGGAGTGGAATTGTTGTCGGTTCACTAGCAACCGGTATCCTTGGTTATGCTATCGTAAGGTACCGTATTAATTTAATTTAAAAAAGGATTTAAACTTTAATGTTTATACTTTATAACTATATTTAATTGTTTAAATATAAGCTTTTAATCAATATTTGTATCTACCTTTATCAGGAACTGGAACAGATTAAAACAATGGAGACAAAGAAGGCAGATTCAGCAGCAAAATGATGCTGCTGATGTCATCAATGAGGCGGATGCTGACATGGCACCCGAAGAGGATGTCGGTGATGTTCCAGAAGGGATGCTGTGTGTGATTTGTTTGATGAGACAACGACGGTCTGCTTTTGTGCCTTGTGGGCATTTGGTGTGTTGTCCACGATGCGCGCTATCAGTTGAGCGCGATCTGGCTCCTAAATGTCCGGTTTGTAGACAAACGATTCACAGTTCAGTCAGGATATATGAGTCTTGAGGTGTGATTTCGTTTTAATCTGGGATTTGAGGTTGTTATAAGTATAGTGGAATGGAGAAAAGAATGTAGATATGTGTATTGGTGATGGGTTTGTAGACGTGCATTTAGATTGGATTATTTGATGTATGATTAATGCATTAAATCAATAGCTAAATGTCACCTTTACTCAAAATATATAGGTTTGCGGGAGTTTTAGAATATTAAAGATATATTATTTACTTATTTAGGGGAGTGGATAATATATTGTGTTAAACTTTAAAGTATAAACTAAAAGAATGTTTATTTTTTAACAAAAGTTTGAGCTCAAAGTTAAGTTTTATTAATTTCTCTTTAATATAAGTCACTTTGGCTTCAATTTATTTAAGTTTCACTCAACTCAAGCTTTTATCAAGCTGTATTTGAGCAGCTCATTATCGACTCAACTATATTACATCCTTAGTTTGTGTGTGACATAACATTTAATAACTATTTGTTACAAACGAGTCCAAGTGATAAGTATTCGGGCTATTTGTATGATTGTACCTCGTATAACAAGAAACAGAACGTGAAATTAATTCTTGCAAAAATTGGTCGAAGTTTACTTTGATTGATTATTATTTCAGAATACTATATTTTTACGCACTAAACAAATTCAAATCATTTCTTTTTGATCAATAATAATACTATTGAAACTGTATTTATTGCATATATGCGTAGATTTTGTATCATAAATACTATCAAACAAATTTGTTCCTGTTATTTAATTACATGGCCTACATGTAACCTATACCAACTGATACGGGGTTGTTAAATTGGGGAAAATTTTTAATAAATGTTGCTAACTTTTAACTTTGTTTATGATTAGAATACTTATTTAAAGTAAAGTTACTCAATTGAAAGAAAACAAAAGCATGAGAGTATAAGTAACCTAATTGAAAAAAAAAATATGAATGAATTAATTAGAAAACAGTTGAAAATTAATTACATTTTTACAAATTTATCCCTTAAATTAAGATACTTAATGATTTCATGGATCCAACTTGCGATTATAGCATGGCACATCCGTGTGTATGTAATAATAAACTAATTAACACTTATAGTATCAATGAAAACGTTACCAGAAAACTCACTGCAAATATTGGCTTGCTAACCAACTGAATTAGGTAAAACGCAACTTGTGTTGAAGTGAACACTTCACATAAACATAGTCTAATTAGGTAGAGATCGACTTACATGATCGTTGCCTGATGTCCTCAATTCAAATTAAACACACAATGTCATGATCGTTAACTTAACCACGACGACGACAAATTACAAAACAAACCGATAATATAATCAACACAAAGAATGGTGTGTGTGAAACTATGACGATTAGCTAGCCAGTTCCACCAAGAACAGCCTTGAGCTTCTTCACGGTGGCGTCATCAAGAAAAGTCGTCGCCTCGACCAATTTGGACGATAAATCATTTGCAAACAACGCGAAATCAAGAATTTGTAAACCAGGAGTCGCGCTACTAAAGCTTGCAAACGCAACCGCGGTAACCCCACCAGCGTTCACTTGAAAATGTAACAACCCTTGTGGAAACACCATAATATCACCCTTCTTTAGAGTCTTCACATAAACTGCATTAGCCGAGGAAACAAAACCGGCTACAATAGAGCCTTGTGTCACCAAAAGGAGCTCTGAGCCGCCGGGGTGTGTGTGCATTGGAACCACACCGCCAGCAGCTAGGTCCAACCGGGCAATGGAGATCCCGAGCCCGTTCACACCGGGGAATTGAGCAGCAAATGCTGGTGTGACGGCTGCTTTGATGATGTTGGAAGTGTTTCCTGCAACCCGTAAGCCCGTTGACACAAAGTCATCTACTGTTACTGTGGCAGCGAGCTTGCAGGAGTAGCCTGATGGGCTTTCCGGGCCTTTCAGGTCCGCGACACAGAAGTCCTGCACCGCGGCATGAGTATGAGTAGAGAAGGTGAAAAGATATGATAGGATCAAGATAATGTAAATCATTTTCATGATTTTTAATTGTTTTAATGGTTTGTGGTATTTTGAGGTTGGTTTATATAATGAGGATATATATGATATGGTGAGTGTGGTTCGGGGGGGAGAATCATGCAAAGCAAGTACAACCGTCCGATCAAAAAGCAAAATGCAAGCTGACCCGATGTTGACATCCATGTGCATGCGAATACAAACAAAAACATATTATACCTTTTTGTAGAAATTTTATTTGCTCAGATAATCCAATGATTGATAATTCATCTCACCTTTTTTACCATAATTTCTGAATCATTTAGTGAACATCAATCCCTATATTAAGTGCATAATTATAAAATTGATTATTTTTTTCAATTACTCAAACTACAGATTATCGTGTTTTTAGAAAAAGGATAAAAGAAGCTAAACTCGTAAAATGACGGGAAAACCGTTTAATGTGAAACAGGGGCGCTCCAGATGAAACAAATCGGGTCCGACGGTTGTGACAAGACCACCTATATATGGTCCTGCTCATTAAGACGTTTATATCATTTACTAATCTATCCGTAACTCCAAACATAGCCCATGTTAAGTCATTAACTCTCGGATCAACTTTTTATCGTTTAACAAATTAGTCTTGGATCAACCCGTAATAAAAGTGATAATTAGGAGTAGATTTTTTAAATATATTTTTTAAAAGAGGTAAGGCAACTTATCATTTTGGCGGGAAACATTGAGTGACAATTGTTGATACAGTTTGGGTTTTACGAGGATGCATGCCACTCGAACCTGTATGCTAACCGGCTAGCGGACTATCGTTAAAAAGTTAACCTAAGATATGTTCCATTTTGTGCAAATCTTAAATACATATATTGATTGATAACATGAAAATCAGCGTGATCTACGATTAACTTACACATTTCAAAGACTAGCTAACGTAGTGCACACTGTGGTCCTAAAGTGCACATGGTTAATGGAGTTGAAAGTTCACAAGAAGACATAATGACTCAACGAGACAGCTATTAAGAGAACTATTTCCTGCCGTATGGTAAGGTGCTAACCAAATACAAAAGGGTCTACTTCATCTTTTTCCCACTTGGTGGTTTTCGACAGTTCGAAAGATCCTAGATTTCTTATTTTAATCGCGATTTGCGAGCGTATAATGGACGGATTTCGATATTGTTATTTTCTCGTGAGTGAGACGTGAGAAGTCTTCACCAGAGAACTCATAGAAATTGGCATATTGGCAAATTGCCAATAGCTTGATGTTAAAATCCAAACCAAAGTAATTTTGATATATGTTGATAAAACTTTGGTTGTCGCTTAAGGGTTATTACCATAAAAAAAAAACCAATATGTTTTCTTATTTTCATGAGAAAAGTCACTCAACCTATGTTTATGTTTGATATACTGAAGTCACTCAACTTGTTAGAAATATACAAAAAAAAGACACTAAACTATTTTTCCTTTATATAAATCCTCAAACTTTTGTAGAATGCACATATTTTTGAATATTTTTTTTAGAAGGATGACTTTTAGATCTTAAAAAGAGTTTCAACTACTTTTGAAATTCTAAGAAAGAACCTTTCATTATGCAAAGCCTTATTATAATTATGACTAGAGGTGTCCAAACCGTGTTTGTATAAAAACCATTTCCGAGTGTCCAAACCGGTTGTTTTTAAGAACCGCTTCTGAGTAGACTCGGAACCGGTTTCCTGTTTTGGTCAACAAAGTCAATAACCGGGTAGAGATGGAACTGGTTCCAAGCACGTACGGGTTGAGTGGTTTTAATCGGTTGTGGCCGGTTCAAAACCAGTTTTTGGCCAAGTAAAGGTGGAACTGGTTCCTGTTATGATTTGACCTCCCGCACCCACCGATTCGAGTAAGATTGGTTCCGATTCCAGATAGAGTAGACATGCATAAAAAATTAGACTGCGGATGTTTCTTCACGTGTGCAAAGGTGTGAACTTTTAGAAAGAATTGTAATGAGTAAATTGGTTTTCAAACTATTATTCAACAACTTATACACTTGTCATTAATTTTTGGGATGAATGAATCTTAAGAAAGAAACACAGAATTTTATTGAGTAAAGACCCAAAACTGAGACAAGATATAAACCAAAACAATTCGTGATTTGACTCATTAACATAAACTATTCATATTATTATTATTATTCAAAGAACAAATTTGAATACAACCCAATT
Organism: Stevia rebaudiana; assembly: GCA_009936405.2. Classification (NCBI taxonomy): domain Eukaryota; kingdom Viridiplantae; phylum Streptophyta; class Magnoliopsida; order Asterales; family Asteraceae; genus Stevia; species Stevia rebaudiana. Next base: position 1,833,752 of record WOUH02000006.1, on the reverse strand, counting down.
TTGTCATATTAATGATACAAAAGATGAATATACATACAACAGAATCCTTACCTTAAAGAAATCAAGATTTTGAAGTTGTTTCTATACTTGCTCCATTAATTTTTCAAACTGGTCTTTCCAGTTTAAAACATTTTCTTCCCCATTTACAACCTGCATTAAAAAATCAATTCTTTATTCATTATTATATACAGAATCATTGCACAAATTTAACAAAATATAATGAGGTTAAGTTTAAACCAACCTCAAATACCAATTCTTTTTCTGGCACCACATTAAGAGCTTCAATGCATATGAATGCAGCATCTTCTTTACTAAGAGTCCCATTTGTTGTACAACCCTGTTATTTAAAATATTAAATCAATTTAAAAATAATAATTAATTTATTACCCTTTTCCCTTTTTTGAGACTGAAAATGAATCAAGATAATACCTTTACAAAACTGAAACCCGACTTGCCACCGCGATCATTTGTCAGCATCCCGATTCTGATTATCGTGTAAGGAATTCCCGACGCAACTACCGCGGATTCATCTTGTTCAGCAAGATTTCTTGAATTATTACTCATGATTGCTTGAACACCGCTATTTGCTCTATAAACGGACAACTGCAACATTGTTAAATCACCATCTATAACTAATATTACATTTATTGGCTCACGCGAATTGCAAACAATAACAAGCAGAGGCGGAGGCAGGTGGTAACTGAAAAAAGTTTTTTTGCAGTTTATGTGAAACGTATAGCACGGTTGTTGTTTATGAAACATATTCATTAACCCGTTTTGTATATGAAAAAATTAAGCAAACTTTGATTTCTTATTTTCAAATAGTATTCATGAGAAAACCGATGTTAATGATCTTCCATGAGATCTTTTCGAACGGAAATATGTGGGTTGTTTTTTTCAATAACAATTTACTTTTATTATGGTATTGCGTTTTATATGCGACCCGACCCGACTTGACCCGAAAATTGTTAGGTCGGGTTACTTAGAAATCCAATGACCAAAAATATGACCCCGTAGGAAAAAGACCTGAATCCGCCAACAATAACAAGTCAGCATTTTTTTTAAATTAAAAAAAAAATTAAAAAAATAATTGATTCGCAACCAAAATTTATATATATTTTTAAGATATTTAACTTTAATTCATGATTACAAAATCAATAATATAGGTGTGAGCGTTTAAGAATTGAATTTAGGCAACTTGCAACCTATTTGATCCATTCAATCCATTTATTCCCTTTTAGTTAATTTATTGTATTTTTTATCCAATCCCATTTTAACTAAAATACAAACCCAAATCGACTCATTCATAAGTAAATGGTTAAAATTGGTATTTCACAAGTAGATGTAAAAATACCTGAGATAAAATAACCACATGTTGTATCCCCTTCAAGCTCTCAACTTTAGATAGAAAACCTTCCTGCAAAGAAACATGTACCACATTCAACCTGCATAAATGCTAATATAAGTTGAATGAAAAATAAATAAATAAATAAAATTGGATTTTAGAAGATCATACATTGGGACAAATAATTGCACGAACGCCTCTCAAGGATTTCTTTAAGAAAGAAGAATCCTTTGGATCTCCAGTTATGGACTTCAAACATAAACCAGAATTCAATATTATGCATATCAAGTTAATCATCATTAACTGCATTTGAGAAAGTAAATCCACTAACCTCAACATAAGTACCAAATGATTCCATTGCAGCACGCTTGTCCTTCACCAGTGCTTTAACTCTAATTCGTTTTATTATTAACGACAATATAATTGTCTACAAAATTCAAAATATAACAGAACTTAATTTCAGTTAATTAATAGAAAAGATGTATATCAAAACATCACAAACCTGACCAATCTCGTTATCACCATCAGTTACCAAAACTGCATCCCTGATTTCATCTTCTTCTGTGATTCATAGTGATGCAAATGGTTTAGTTACAAATAAAAGGAAGAATCATAATAATAAAATATAAATTATTCAGTCTCCAGTTAATCACCTGAAGATTTATATGTTTCCTCCAAATTGGATCCATCTTCTGCTGAATAAAGATCAGGTGCTCCATACCATTTCCTTAACTTTGGTCCCCCTAAACAATGAAAGCGCGAGTGAAATATAGACGCGGTTGGTTAGACTAAATGGCTACATACACCAATGAAGAATCTAAACAGTAACTTACATATGGAAATATGTGGTTTACATGGTTTGCTTTCTGAAAAAAACAATGTAAGTGCATATATGAATTGGTTATTCTTCAATCGTTTTAGGTGATCTATTTACAAAGTTTCACTCCTGAAAACTAAAAAGAGAAGTTTGGAACTTTAGAATCTAATAAATCATGTAATTAACACAAGCTTTTAGATCATGGATCCTAATCATAGCTAAAAACATGTTTCACCTGTAAAAGTTGTTAACATCATCCCCAGAAGGATAATATAAAATGCAAGTATACGAAATGCTACAGGATCCAACTAATTGGACAAAAAACTAAGGAATCAGATGTGTGCCCAAGTTATCCAACTAATCAACCACTTTTGCAGATTCCTAACAAACTTCAAATTGAAATGTAAACCTAGTAATTCCGCTGTTATCCAAATCGATAACGATAGCACCATTACAGCCAATTAATCAATCGAACTTGAACAAAATGTACGAATGATACCTTCGATATAGTCGAGAATCACGTCGAAGAAACCCGGTTTTCCCTTCTTCGACGAGAAGCATAGAACGGAGCGTTTTTTGACATTGCCGACGGAAGAACGACAAGAACAGGAATTCGAATTTGCAAGAAGATTATCGTGTGAAGAATGTAAGAGTTTGTATGAAGATATTGATGAAGGTGGAACACCCGCCATTGATGAGATCGTTCAGTGAGCGAGCAACTCGTTATCGTTTCTTTCATCCATCCGTTTTCTGATATCCCGCGAACTCGGGTCTGGGGTCCTCCTCGATACGAATCGGATGAGTCACGATTTGAGTCACGAGTCATGAGTCACGGTGTTTACATATCAGTACCTCGAATGTTTGATATTCGCAAAAGTATCCTTAAATAATTTTATTTGCATGTATTTAGAAGAAGATCAGAGACACGAGATTGAGATAGTTCCGGCACGTGAAGAGAAGATAGCTTACGGCTCCAGTTGAACCACCTAAACTCTTGATGACGTAGGACGTATATCGCCACGAATATGGCCAATCATGACATGCCAAAATCTTACATCCAGGGAGATGTGAAACTGGCAAATCTTCATGATGCCAAAGAAGATATAAAGGGAAAGAGAGACAATCTCACACGACCAAGGAAAACACTAGACACCCTATATTCATGTATAATGACATAGAAAAAGAGGAAGACCAGATATGGTCGAAAGCAAAAGGCATGGTCAGGAAGCAAGAATAAACAGTTGACCACCTGATATAGCCGAAAGCAAAAGGCATGGTCTGGAAGCAAGAATAAACAGTAGTCAACTTCTTATACGAAAAATGTAAGTCTGCTGATTCCAAGAAGATAAGGAGCGGACTTGGGTAGATATGATACCCAAGATAGAAGACGGAGGCTAGGTAAGATTTATGAAGCTAAGCCTTCAAAGGCTATTTAATAGGGAACTCCATAACAGGTTATTCATTCTCTTTCTTCTCTAGCACCTTATACTCTCTACTTTCAAACTTATTCATCTCTCGATCCTTTTACTTACTCTCACGCCGGAGGCTGATCGTCATAGTAACTCTCATGCGGTGAAACTAACGATATTCTTGCCTCTTAGCAGGTAATTAGCCAGTGGAAGCCCGGATTTTACCCGGTCAATCTCCCGTTTCTCGTTACTGCAACAACTCTCACCGTGGAGGGAGAGTAGAAGAGGTAGACACAAATTGACTTGATAAAAGTTCATTGAGATGTCAGATCAAAGTTTTGGACTTCTAGATGAGTGGGTAAATCTACCCTAAGACTTTAGCTTTAGTTTGCTCCTATACTTTTGCTTGCGTTAGTTTAGCTTACCTAAGATAGTTCCTACACTTCTGTTTGCCTTAACTTAGCTTTGTGTTAGCTTGTTCCTAAACATGTGCCTACATTTTTATTTATTTCACATGGCTTCGATGTATGCTTTCTTGTTACATGACATCCAGATCACTATTTGTCCAACAAGAGGTTTTGGAGCCGATGATCTCTACCACACAACCTTAGTGGTTTTTGTTTCTTGAAACAAGTTCGAAATTGTAAGAACGAATCATCGATTTCGATCCCAGGAACGATTTGGTATCATGTCTTAATGTATGCACTAATTTGTGATGTTCCGAGTGATTTTTAGACAATTACTTAGCGATGTTAACAAGACGAGCTTGAGTGCCTGGGCTTGTCTAAAGGTCACATGTTACAAGTTCAAGCTCATTCGTTTATTACTTAATTTTCTTTCTATTTATTTGTATAATTATTATATGCATATGGGTGTGTTCATGATTTAGTTTTAAATCCTGCAACTATTCAAATCAGTCATTAATTTGGTTTCAAGGTCAGTTTTTCTTAAAGTTATGGTTGGTTGGTTTCAAAAATCTCAAAACCGCAACAAATGGTTTGGCTTGCGGTTTATGCCAAAACCAGTCGTATAAAACCGGACCAGACAGTAACATTTATATTGTATCTTTTTATGTTAGGTATGTTTATTTATTTATTTATGAGACTTTTAAATAAGGTTGCGCTAATCTAATTAAATTAAAGTAAAATGGGATAACTTAGTTTATATTAGCCTAATTGTGAAATGCCTTGATGCAGATTAAGCAACGAAATGACTAAAGGGCGTTTGAGAATCCAAAGATTAGCAAAGAACTAAAGCTCTCTTAATAAAACTAAATTCAACTCAACTGATATGAATAAGAAGTGTGTAAATAGAAAACAATAGTGAACTAGATAAAAACTAAAACATGATAAAGACTAAAATTCAAAAAAATAGATAATATAAGGGTTTTTGCAAGAAACTTGGAGACTAGCCACTTTCGTTTGACCCTTGCAATTGGATCGGATCGGCTCAACATTGGCATCCTACTTGTTGTTGGGTTAGCTTAGGATGCTCTGCATCATCGGTCTCAATTATTAGATCGGTGTCTTGCGTTTTCTTGTTTTCTTAAAGTGTCTTCCTAAGTTCGTTAAGCCCAAACATAGTAGGATCATGCTTTCATAGGTTAGACATTCGTAGGTTAGACAAATTAGGCTAAGGTAACCTAATCAGAATTAGGATACTATTCTGTGTTTAGATGCCATCATTTTGTTGATGAGTTCATGAAAAGTTGTAAGTGGATCTCATTTACTCATTAGCATCATATTTATTTTTTTCACTTCAACCTAAATTTTCTATTGGTATAGATTTTGGTTCTCAATTTCTCATAACTGTTGTAGTAAAATATAATTTACGCACACAGCTCGCATCAAAGATCAAGTGATTTCGAAGCTCAAAACGTGAAACCAAACTGTTGAAAACGGTTGGGTTTGCTTTATGTTTGATTATCAACGGTTCGCTTTTTGTTTCGATAATAAAAAACTGTTACTAACGGTTTGGCTCACGGTTTAAGCTAAAAACTATTAAATTGACCTTAAACACCCCTATATGTACGTCTATGCCAAGAGACTATTTATACAAAATCGTAGAAAAGGATCAAGGACATTGGACAAGTCAGTCGTAAATGTGTGAATTTTAATTGTATACTGTAGCTCAAGTTTTTTAAAATAGTACCAGTGTATTTAATTTCCGCTAGACTTTTTTCGTTGCTTTTTTTTTTATGTTGATGATCTTTTTTAATTAGTTTACATTTTTTAAAATGACTCAGTTATTTAACTTTTCACAAAACACCCTAAATAAACTTGAATTGTTTTTACTTTTTAGCACAAGCCTTTTACACCTCTAAAGACCCCCCTCCCCCATGTCATAATCCAAACGATCCATTATATCGCGTCACGAGTCAAAACAGATCATTAGTTGATCAAGTTCAAATATGGCCCGTTGACTTTTTATGAGTAAACAACCTAAACTTCATATTGCAACATAGTTACATAGATATGAGTTCTCATCAACACCATATGTAGAGAAGATAACTCATGCAAGAAGCAAGTAAGATTATGAACTATATATGAAGGCCATCTGAAAATGAACTTTATGGTGAGTGAATGTAAATTAAATATGAGTATACATGTTCATTAACAAAGAAATCTAAATCAACTGATGAAGAAACAACATGCTAAAAAAAATAATCAATGAATGGTATTGACTATGGTATGATATCCTACAAACACTTATCTTGTTTCTTTCAATGTGATCTTCTCCTAGAGTGTTGAGAAACTGCAAATCCTTCAAACAAATCCAACACAGCATTCTCAAGATCTTCAACAGTATACTTAATATAACTCTCCGCGATATGATTCCTAAATCGCCCAAGAAACGATCGATAAGCGGGGATTAGTTTCTCCAAAATGGAAATCCTTAACTCTTCGCGAAGTTGTTCATCGGGTACCAACCATAAAGCTTGAGTCCTATGAACTTCATCAAATATGACATTGAAAGATTTGAATCGCGCTCTTAATGCGCTCTTTGATACGCCGGATGAAAAACTTCCGGTTGAGTGTAATCCTTCGTCTCTCAAACAATGTAGCACTCCTATCCAGGTTGCGCGTTGGTGGTTCGTGGCGGCTTGCCGGAAAACTCTGGTGAGAGTTCTTAGGTAATGATCACCGATCATCTCACGCAACTCGGAAGATCCTTTGATCTTTTGAACAATGTAATGAACATTGTTCATGATGAACAAATGAGCTAATGAATTGTCTTTGTAGAGTTTAGATTTTCCTTCTAGGTTGAATTGCAGTAAGGTGATCATCCAAATTAGATGGAGAGCTAATGGCGATTGTTCTTCGTAATCGGTGAAATCCATTTCAGGAGCGGTGGAATCACAGTGTCTAGATCCGGTTGTAGGTTTAGAAATTATTAATTCACCTAGGGTTTGTTTGTAATCTGAAATCAAGCTTATGTAATTCATTACATATCTAGTTAATGGATGAATCGTACCTCCGGGAACTGGAACCCTAGAAGGTTCTCGAAGAACTGCATTTTCAAACTCCGATATCATCCCTCTGGCTGCTTCTGCTAGTCTGGAAAGTATCTCCGGCGCCTGAATTCTGATCGATTCCGATAGTTTGGAATCAAATACGTCATCGATGTCCGGCAATAAATCCAGTAACGAATCGTGTAGATCTAAGATCTTAAACAGCTTTTCCGGCGATCTCCGGCTGATACTAATGGCTTCCGCGAAATTGAAGAGCTGATTCGCCGGAGCTTTTACGGTCTCCATGAAACACGCATCGTCTACCGCGGATGTACCGAGATCTTCAAAGATTTGCTTGCATAATTTCTTCTCGCTTGCGAACAGCACTCTGATGCACACTTTTGCAGCTCTTATCCAACGTCCGATTTTTGCGTTCAACGCCTCCCATTCCAGCCTTTGAATATCACCGATGCTGAGTTTCTCGACTCCGAGCCGCTTGAAGCTTCCGTCAACGACAGACTTCCGTACGCTTCCGTACACTTGAACACACTCTCTGTAGTAACCGGCGGCGATCATACGTTCGGCGATGCATCGGAGATCAGAGATGCTTTCCGGAGGTAACAGATCTTGTTCGCGAATGCTATTCATTGATCTGCAGCTCGCGAATGTCACACTCCGCTCGTTACGATCCGTAAACGAAGCGGAGCTGATTCTTGAAATCGATTCGTCCTTCCTTCCATTGCTGGAATCATTTTTCTCCGGTGATTCACTCCGGCAGCTGCTAGTTCTCGGAGTGGTTCTCGGAGTTAGTGAGATCGACTCATTGATAGGCTCGGTTTCAATCGGAGTCGAGTTGGCGATGAGGATGTTGCGAAACTCGTCCTCGAGACGAGCCATGGCGATCTGAATTGCGTTGTTGAATCTCTTAGACTGATCATCGGAAAGTGCAGCTGAGCTCATAGATCTCAGAATCTGATCGACAGCTTGTAAGTAGCGTTTAGCCTCTTCGCGATCGCCTTCAAATATCATTCCGACTCCGGCGTCTACTGACGCCGTGGTGTCCCACCGGAGGATAATTTGCTCGGCGGTGATGTCATTCGCCGGCCGGTCCATGACGACGATGAAGATCTTAATCGGAGGTGGTATTATGAAATTCAGAAATGGAGTTGGTTTTTATGGCTAAAATGTATAGTTTGTTTTGTGTTTCTGCAATTCCATGTGAGAGGTTTAAGAAAATAACTAAAATACAAATCATGAATTAAATTATTCCAATGGATTTATTTATTTGTTTTGAAAGAAATTATTTAATGCAAATGTAATACGTATTAAAATGTTACCATGTGGAGTCGTAGTAAATAACAGCTAAGCATTTTCTTTAATTGTAGAGTATTTACATTGTTTGTTTTAATTATAAAATAGTTATTTCATTATTTGTTTAAGAAAAAATAGCTTTTGATAATTCAAACTATTTGTCAGTAATAAGTAAAAATAGTCACTGGTGTTAAAACCTAAGTGGCTATTTCAATGAGAATAATATCACTTCCCACTTTGTTTCATGTGTTAAAAATTCAGTTTCAAATAAATCTTTTTAGAATACAAATGTTAATTATTATTAGATATTTCAAATTAGTTTCATACTTTCATGGTTGAAAAAAAACAAGAAACACGTTAAGAAAGCTATGAATAAGACTATTCTTGGAAGCAAAAATGAATCCTGATATTGTCATTGATCAAACATACGGTATAAATTATCATCAACTAATTATTAAAATCTATTTTTCTATTTTACTTACGATTCTATTACATAAAAAATTATGGATAATATTGTGTGCTATTGTCAAGATCTTAAGAAAGAAAGACAAATAATTTGTATACCAATATAAATATGTAGTATGATTGGTGATGGATATAATAATTCTAGTTATGTATATATTATTTTCTTATGAGATCTCGTATATGAAGGTCACGCTTGACGAGATATTAATTTTGGTGGTAATGTTTCATTTTAATATTTACGAATTGATATTGTTTAAAATTTAAAATCATTTAGTGCTATTTTCAAAAAAAAAAATTTACAATAAAATTATTTTACTAATATCACAATCTTGCATTTGTAATGATTTGAACTTTCACAGCTCATGAGAAGATGGTGGCAAACACCATGGCACTAGACGAATTGGCCTTCATTCTTTTACATAAGAAATCATAAACGAAAAAATGTTTTAAGTTATAAAATAAAAACAACAATAATTTTGTTAACAAATCAATTTTTTACTCCTAATAATGTTATTGTATTTAAGAAAAATAAAACTCACATCATTTTTTTACATAATCAATGATGCCACTAAAATACATATAAAAAAATTATGTGAGTTTTATTTTATTTTTGTCAAAATACAATGAGATGAAATTAGGAGTAAAAAATTGTTGTTAACAAAATAAGTATTGTTTTTTGTTTATTAACTTGAGGAAGAGAAGATAAGAACTGGAGAAAGAATATCGTTCATTTTCTCTTCAAAATTACTTCATTCAAAAGGAAGGACGGTTTTCATAACTCTTTGTTATGAAATTTACGAGGGCGGGCCTTGGAGCAACTGGTAAGGTTGCTGCTTTGTGACCTTGAGGTCATGGGTTCAAGCCGTGGGAAACA
>WOUH02000006.1:1783177-1814122 GCA_009936405.2 Stevia rebaudiana | reverse complement strand
TAACACAATGATAGTCGTATAACACAATGACAGTCACAATCGTATAACACAATGACAGTCGTAAAACACAAATCATGTCACAAAAACCTACACATCGTATAACACAATGATGTATATCAGAAACACAATGATTGGGTTCAGTTCACTTTTAAAAAAAAATTTAAAAATTTATTTTTTCTGGGCGTTAATTTTAAAAAAAAAAATGATTTTTTTTAAAAAAATTTCGAATTTTTTTTTTTTTAATATTTGAAAATTTTTTGAAATTTTTTTTTTTGGCGAGCCGGATACAATTTGCCACGTGTCGTTAACAAAGCCCTCCTTACCCTTCTTACCCTAAGCCTCCTTCATATTTAAACCCAACCCTGTACTAATATTTATCACTCATTTTATTCAACTTCTTGTCAGTTTATTTTGTAAAATCACTACCGGCCATTCAGAAAACAGAAATAAGAAAATATGGATCCTTTATCTTTTTACAAGAATTACGTCTCACAAAACTACAAAACTGCCAAAGATGATTATTTTTTTTAGTGCTCATATAAAAAACAGAAATATTAACTTGAATCGGGTGATTGATAAATATAATATATGGTAATATACTTGTAATCGAAGACTAAAAGTTTAATAGAATATAATTTATGTGTATCACTACATTTTATTGTATCAATTAGGGTATTTAATGGAACCAGGTCCGGTCGTGAGGATTTAAGTGAATGATATGAGATGAAAAAAATGCCCCTAGGGCCGAACGAATTATCAATTATATAGATTAATTTTTTTTAAACGACGATTAACCTAAATATAGAAAAGTCAAAGTATTGAACGATATACCATAATAGACTAAAAAGCTAATGCATGGCTAATATTTTGATGTTGAGAAGGAAGTTAAATGATTGAAGATGGCAGAGACACAAAAGCATTGATAAACTTGCAGCAAAGTTGGGTGCATAAATCAGGTCCGGCCCAAGGGTGGGGTGAAGTGGGCCGTCGTCCCGGGCCCGATATTTTGAGAAGCCCAAAATTTTTATAAAAATTTTAACATATTAATTTCTTTCTAATTACATTCAACAAACTATATGTAACATGATGGTTGAGATATTTCATTCAATACTAAGAGGTCACAGGTTCAAGACCCATCCCCTGAACCTCATTTAAATTTTGATTAGTCATCATCTTACTTATTTTAAATCATTTTTTAATAAAAATTCCAAAAAAAATCCTTAAAAATATACAAAAATCTTGAAAAAACATATTTATGCTGTTAATTTTCACAAATTTGCAAAAAATAGTTTACATATTTTGAGTAATTAATCTATTTAATTATTTTAAAATAAATTAAAATACTTAATAATTAGCAAAAAAAAGTGAGAAAGCTTTGAGCTATTTGGTTGATTTATAGAAAGAAATTATTTTACAATTCTTCTAAAGGGAAATGTTGGATAGGTTTTTAAGTTTTGTGAAAAGAAAGAAAGTTTTGAGTATTTTTTTTTAAATGCAGCTATAGATTTTCGATCTTGCAACATCTTGAAAACTTAACTGTAGATTTCAACGAAGCTATGAAGGTTGTTTGATTATTCAAAGTTGTTATGTTTATTGTTATAACTTTAATCATCGTTTTTAAAAAAAATTTGTTTTTTTTAATTGATAAATCATTTAGGCATATGAGCATTTTTTTTCCTTCTCGTTCCGGGCACTTGAATCCTCAGGACCGGCCATGTGGATAATAGATATTCGAACAGAAAAACAAAAGCAAGAAGAACAATTTAAGATTAAGGGATGGAATATATAATATGATCAATCTTCATCGTTAAGTTGGTAGAGTTTAAGGGTCCATTTTTAAGTTCTGTTTATTTTTGGTAATTAGGTATAGATATGCTATTCTGCAAATTTTATAAAGTTTATAAATAGGTATTAGATTTTATTTAATTATTCACTCCTTCATTCTAGGTTCATTTGTTCGTTAATTAAATACTAAAGAAAGATTCAGGTTGTGCTCTAAGATCTCGCGTTTATTGTTCGTATGTTTCGAATGCGTGAGCTAACAATATATTATTTATAAGATGCATGTTAACTACTCTAAACAATTAAACATGAAATAGAACATGGGAACGTCAAACGGGACGCATGCTAATTAATACTCTACATGTAAACGTGGGTACTGGATTTGAGAAACAAATGCTTGGTAACCCGGTAGGTAACATAGTGGACGTGAGTGATGCTGGTACGCAGCGTCGGGATTGACACGTATCAGTTTACAGCCTAGATTAAGCACCTACCACTAAAAAATGTTTAACCGGTATACAATATACAATAAGTTAATTATAAACATGAATAGAGTTGGTATACTTTTTTTAACAAGTTCGACATAAAATATTTTTTTTTATAACTTGTCTTGCAAATCTAATCAACCAATTCAAACCCGACCCATTTATAAACGTGTTTACCGGCGTAATCAGTAATTTGCCCGAACTCATTTTGACTATACGTCTATACTCAAACTCGATAATTTCATGTTAGTAGATGTTCATATCGTGACAAATACACGCCCTACTTTTTATTCCTTTCAATTTGGTGTGGATAAGACTCTTTATATGAACTTCATAAACAAATTAATATAAAATTGGTACCTCAATTATCAAAAAGGGTGACTTCAAGAATTTTGAAAAGGATTGAAAACGGAATCCAATGACCCAAAATTGTAGCCATAAATTTAGGAGTCTTACACATGTCTCAACTCTTCAAGAAAGGAGGTTGAATGGTGCAAGGAACATATTAAAGCGTGGACACAAATAGTTGTAGTGGCTCCACCATGGAGGAGATTAAGTTAAGCACTTATCCAAACTTCTAAGGTTCTTATATACTCTCTTTTCAATTTATACAATTTTTTTAATTGTGATATAGTTTAGCTAATTAAATTTAACTTGTTAGAGAATAGACTCCTTTTAGAAGCCTTGTCCATACATACACTTACTAGCTTATGTATTTTTAACTAAATAAATCTGCATCAACTCACACAATCGATCACCGAAAATATTAGATAAATTTAGATGATTTCATATTAAGTATTTTAGTATATTATTAAGCATCTTCGGTATAGATCTATCTTTCATTGACCTATCCCAAGTGGTCGAACCATATATCATATCTAGTTGACTGATCTTAAATCAATAACCTATTGGGGCATGAGTCTAACTTATCATCAGAATGTATTAAAGATGAATAAGATATCAATATTTAAATATGTGTGTTTAATTAGGAATACGTTATAAGAAATGAGGTGAAAAAGTGTCTCATATATAAGGATGTATAACCCTGTATAAACCTTAGGTCATGTTAGTTCATTTATTTCAATATAATTGAATTTCACATTGGAAAATCATCTCTAATTGTGTTGGTTAGTAAAGAAGAGAATTGGATATGAAAACTTTCCTTTGTTCAATAAAATTCATATTTCTTCCTAAACGCTATGGAAATGTTTAAAGATTACAAACACCCTAATATATATATCCCCATCAAACCATGTGGTGAGAGTTTAAATCCTTGTTAGTGTAAGGTTGAGTGAAAATGTTCATTCAAAAAAAAAAAAAATAAACCATTATTGCACAAACCAAAAGGTTAACAACATTCATATTATCTTGGAATGATAGAAACTCGAAACAGGATAAACCTTAGGTCATGTTTGTACATTTGTTTCAATAAAATTATATTCCAAATTGATAAATCATTTATAATTCTATTTGGTTAGTAAACAAGATAACTGGATATAAAAACTATCCTTTGTTCAATAAAATTCTTATTTCTTCCTAAACGCAATGGAAATGTTTAAAGGTTACAAACACCCCCATATACCCCCATCAAACCATCATTACATAAAGCAAAAAATTTTCAGCATTCATATTATCTTAGAACGATCAAAGGTCGAAACACAAATAAATTTTTTTCCATAAATTAGAAATCAAAATCACACATCAAAATTCAAAAGAAAAATAAAATATGAAGGATAGCAGATTACAATAAAATAACAGGCAAACAAGCAAATGTTGCGCCACCACCCCTGATCCAAATTAAAAAAAAAAAATTTAATTCCTATTGCTTATAGAAATTATAGAGAGTAGTAAGTAAAACGGGTAAAAACCCACCTGGAAAATCCCGAAATGGATCAACCCGGCACATGAATAAAATGGCGGGAACATTGTAACAAACTAACGGCACATGACAAAGATCAAGAGGCTCTCAAAAAGCACTATGCATCCGGACCGTTGGTGGAGAACATGCTTTCCTCACCAAAGGGGCCCACTATAACTAACTATAAATAAGCAAGTCACTTGGAGAAAAAGGCAAGGGCGTAATCTGAGAGAATTCTGTATAATCACCAAAAACACTTGTAATTTGGATTTAGATTGTATTGTGATATTATCTCATTTGAAATAGAAAGCTTTGATCGTCATTCGAATAGTTTTCTGTTTCTTCAATGTCCTTTACTTTGTATTATACCCTAAGTAAATAGATGGCCATGATTTGTTCATATTGTTTTTACTTTTTAGGAAAGATATTCTTTTTATTTGATCTTTACTCTATAATTATGATCGCAAGTTTCTTATAGTAGTTAGGATACAAATCATTAATAAAAAGCATGTCAATTGAAAATGGGAGAGTACTTAAACTACAAACTGGATTAACCTAGAGTCGAAAGCTAAAACAATCAAACCAAAGGCAAAACTCATGTTTTTTTTTCATTCAAATATCAATTAGTCTGATGGCCAAAATCCAAGAGTGGACATAGTGACTCACTTTATCCATGACTCGGTTTATGCAAACATTAGTTGATTTAGACAAGATGTTAAAGTAAAAAAACTGTAACTTAAGTCTAAATAAACGAGCATCGTTCATCAGCAGTGTGTGTCACAACTCACAAGTGCCAAGCATCACCACCGTGAGATAAATGTAAAAAAGTTGATAATTAGGTCACTTGCTTTTTCAATATTCTTGTAATAAAAATATTAACTATTTTGTAACAAAAATATAATTACTTAAGAAACCGTCCGCTTAATTGAATATTACATCTTATTAGATCAATATCCATTGTACTGAAATCCATATCATCAAATTAAAAAATATAAAATAATAGTATCATCTGACGCCTAGCGGAATAATTCTAAAAAAAATAAAATGCTTCGGAATCTCTACGTTTCTTTTTATAAAAAAGTAAGCATAATAAACACTTATAAAAATCGCGAGCAAACCATGAGCGAGTGAAACTCGTGTTTGGGTGGTTGGCTCCCCCTGTATTTCTCTACCGTAAACCACTTGAGCATTTTATTTATTTATTTTATTTTCTTCTTGAACACAACTAACACGTGTTTATTATTTTCTATACAAATTGCGAAAGTTGTCTGTCTTCCTCACCGCAAGTGTTTCTGAACTTCTGTATATAAAACTGCAAAATCCTGAATCTCATATCATTCTGTCTTCTTCACTATCACTGTCCGGACGAATTTCAGTACCTCGATTAAGTATGTCGACGGCTAAAAACTGTTTTTCCGGCACCGGCGAAAAGAATTCAAGTTTTGCGATAACTTGTAATCGATTGAGTTCGTTTCTGAGAGATAAACACAGTCTACGAGATTTTGGAACTTTTGATGCCAAAGGTATTATTTACATTATAATGAGGATTTTACATAAATTCATTTTGTTTTTGAATCCGAATAGCTGAGGATGTTCTGATGTTCAATAATTTGAATTTTGATTGTGTTACAGGAAAACCAGAAATATCTTCACCGGCGACGGAGACGAACAGGACAACCGTTGATTTGTTAAGCAACATGGAATTTCCGGTTCAGACGTCGGAAAAAACGGAGAAATCAGTTACTCTTCTTCCTCGATATGTTAGCTTAGATTCCTTCTGTAAATCAGACGATTCAATTAACAAATCTGCAACTGAATGTAAGACCGCACAAATGACGATCTTCTACAGAGGACAAATAATGGTGTTTGATCATGTATCTGCTGATAAAGCCAGAGATATGATGTTAACAGCTGGTAGTGGTTCATCTTCTTCTTCAAATAATCAAATCCAAAATCGAATTCAATCAGCCACAACTTCGAATTCTCATTATCAACGTCTTGGTTCAGAAAACCAGATTCTTCAGGGACTAGAAATAAACGGGTCGGATTTGCCGATAGCGAGACGATCATCGCTTCACAAGTTCTTGGCGAAGAGAAAAGACAGAGCAATGGAAAGAGCTCCTTACCAGTTGCAAAGTTGGTTAACCGCATCTGCATCTTTGAATCATAAGTTTGATCTCAATTTGTAATCAATTTTTTTGGATGTTAGACATCTATTTGTGGTTTGGGTTTGTGGTTATCGATGGATAATCACACTCCTTGCACCTAATATTACTTCAACTTTAATTAGTATTAAGATTAGTTTTTGTTTTCTTGGATGTTTATAGATTTTTTGTTGCTTAATCCCAAAACATATTGGAATATTATAAAACTACAGAGCTGTTAATTATAGTAAGAATCTTTATCGGCCAGTTTTCGTGTGTCAAGCTTATTTTGAGTCGAATCATTTGATGAAAACTTTAAAACTGACCCGAATTCAAAAAGGGCGTGGGGGGGCGTACCCGGTCCTTGACTTAGCTCCCGCTCTGCACAGGGTCCGGGGAGGGCCGGATCGCTTCGCGATCTGATATACGCAGCCTTACCCTGCACTTTTTGTGCAAGAGGCTGTTTCCTACGGCTTGAACCCATAACCTCAAGGTCACAAAGCAGCAACCTTACCAGTTGCTCCAAGGCCCGCCCTCGACCGAATTCAAAAAAACCAATTTAAATTTGGGTAGATTATAATAATCCAAGCATGGAGAAAACTAAATAAACCAAAAATATATTTCTTTTGTTAAAAAATAAACATAATTTGGTCGAATTGGTTTGAATACTAATAAATCAAGTTATATTCGAAATAGAATGTGGTATTTTGTTTGGATAATAACCCAATTTGAAAATTCAGAGAATGGTTTTGAATTTTGAATGTATGACTCAAAAAATAATTCACCCAATTTTTGTTTATTAGATTGTTCACTTATATATAATTTAGATATAACGTGGCTTTAAAAGAAAAAATTATAGAACAATTTTCATAAGGGTGGACGAGATGGAGCTGTGGTAGAGGGTTGGTTCACGAGGGTTTGTGAGAACACACCAAAAACCCCCCATTGAATAGTGCAAGCAAGTAGCATGTTTGGGTTGGCGAGCCAGATGAATTCTACAAGCAAGTACCGTGTTTGTGTTGGTGAGTCAGATGAATTCTAAGTCTTGGGTAGAGGCTTAAATGTTGAGCAAATTGTTAGATAAAGGGTTAGGATAATTCTGAGTTCATTAGGTTCCACCCTTCTTTACACTAATTTATAGTATCTTTAAGTAATATGATATAACGATATCGAATTGATGCGTGACTAGAGTAGTGTAGGTTCATAATAGTTAGAATCTTAAATTTAGCATCCAAGAAAAACTTATAAATAACAATCTTTATCTTTAATAATCAAGTAACCCGATTTGATGAACTTGAGAAACTGATTATAAATATCTATATTATTATATACTATACATTTAGCAATGTTAATGGATATTTTTCTTTTTCATATTATTTAAATTAGTTAAGATACCATTTGAGTGAGGGGTTAGTTTATGAGTGGAGTGGTTAAGGCTTAGGCCTTTGAGAAAAAAATCAAGTTCAAATATGGACAATCGTGTATTATAAAGTAATTTAAAGTAGAATGAATACTTTGCGGTCTAAAAAAAATTAAGATTGCATTTTGATCAAGTTTGGGGGCTTAAGTGCTTAACTTAATGGTAATTGGATAACTAAAAGTTGATAATAATGCTTTACGATATTCAAAGGCCCACTAATGTTATATTGCAAAAATTGATAACTTGATTTGGTACGCGCATTTTATCGTCAATTTATTCCCCAAGGACGTTTGTTCTTTTCGATCGTCTACAACAATCAACATATTGAAACCCTAACCCCCAAATGTGACCAAATTATCGATCTGGAACGATCATATTCGTAATAAATAAGAATGCAACATCAACATCAGAGGTTGAAGCTACAGCAACAACAAGCTTTGATGCAGCAAGCTCTCCTTCAACAACAATCGCTATATCATCCTGGCCTATTAGCTCATCCACAGGTTTTTTACGCATCATTTGTTTTGATTATTGTAACGTGTTCTTCACCTTTTGCTGTACATGTTTGTAAATTCATGTCGTCTCTGTATATTTCATCATTTGCGAGCTTAGGGATTTGACATTGTCAATCGATCATCTGATTTTGATTGCCGTGTCTGTTATATCGGTCAGCTGCGATAATTTTCTAGGAATCTTAATTTTCGTTTCATTATATGTGAAATGCAACGTTGTGGATCGTCTGTTGTAATTGAATCAGAATGTCATCTTTAGATGTATAAGACTGTGAATCGTTTTCAAGGAATTAAATCAGTGAGAATTTATTATTTGTTCAGATACACTATAGACCTTTTAAGTATAAGTAGAACTAGTTTTGTCTCATTAGTTATGGTTGTTTGAGGCTTATGATTTATGAAGTCATAGCTTGATCTTCATCTTCCTGCATGATTTTTCTTGTTCTTCTACATGTTAAGCTTATGTTGGGGATTTGGGTGTACATTTTTTCTGTTGGCGTGCTTCTTTGGTGGCTGATATCTAGTTTGTAATGGTTACACTTTTTCTTCTTAACCGTTTTTTGATGCACATAATATACTCTGGTTAGTGGGTTAGTGGGCTTCTTTATCTTTTTCTTTTTACTCTTAGCTTGCTACTTTTTTTTTTGTTTTTTTCACTTTTTTATTTTGCAGATTGAGCCAATCCCAAGTGGAAATCTGCCTCCTGGTTTTGATCCAAATACATGCCGCAGTGTGTGAGTGGTTTCCAGATGATTTTTCTTTCTTTTTTCTTCGTTTTTATGTACAAGCATGCCAAATTTATCTTCTCCCTTTACCATCTTTATGTTTTTTGTTTTGATATATCTATTAGTTTGCTTTTCTCACTCTCCAGTACATACATATACTGAGTTTCATAGTTGTGTATGCAAGGTGTCAATTGTCAAATGTAGGATGATTATTTGTTTTTTTTTGTGTACTGAAACTGGGATATAACTTTTTTACTTTTTAGTTAAAATTGCTTTTCATTTTATCTTTTATTTTTTTAACTTTTATTTCTTTTTGTTTGATAAATTATAGGTATGTGGGGAATGTTCATATACAAGTTACTGAACCACTTCTTCAGGAGGTTTTTGCAAGTACTGGTCCAGTTGAAGGCTGCAAACTCATAAGAAAAGAGAAGGTACTATTTTGTATTCTTTATAAAGTAGCTTGAGTTTTTTTCTTAAGTTTGCATATAAATGATTTTAATGTCACATTTTTTGGTTCACTTAGCTACCCGTTTATCAGTTTTTTTTTTGTTCTTTTTATGTGCAGTCATCTTATGGATTCATTCACTATTTTGATCGTAGATCTGCTGCACTAGCTATATTATCTCTAAATGGGAGGCATTTGTAAGTTTTTTTTATATATGTCAAGTTTTTTTTTTGATAAATAATGTTAAATAATCATATTAAATAAGCCTGCAGCTATGCTATCTTCATCATTTTTTTTATGAATGTTATTATCAGGTTTGGACAACCTATCAAAGTTAATTGGGCATATGCCAGTGGACAGAGGGAGGACACATCAGGTAGGTTTTAGTTGGTGCTTATGTTTTCTACTTTTTTTTTTTAGTTTTTTGGACTTTGGGTAATTGTCATCAGTTTTTTTTTAATGATAATTTGATCGTTTGCAGGTCACTACAACATATTTGTTGGTGATCTTAGCCCCGAGGTTACTGATGCTATGTTGTTTGCATGCTTCTCTGTTTATGCTAGCTGTTCGTGAGTACATCTCTATCCTGTCTCTCTATCTATATATATAAATATATATATACACAGTTACACACACATAGTGGAGTGATCATGAGAAAACTCCTAAACATGGAGAAAACTTAGAAAACTACTCAAATCAATGAGATTTTTAAAATTTTCTTTTTCATTACTTTAATTTGTAAGGTTATAAATACAATAAACAAAAAGAAGTTGGGAAAAAAATATGGATCTCACAAAGTTACGTATATGTAACAAAAAAGTTACGTATGTAACTCATGAAGCTCCATACATGTTACTCATGCAATGTGCATATATGTAGCATACAAGTTACATATATGTAATTAAATGAGCTACATATTTTTTTCCCTTCTTTTTGTAACATTTCTAACATTATAATAAAAAATATAGAAATTTTTTTTTTATTGGTAATGGTTATGATTGGTTTTCTAAGTTTTCAATGATTTTAAAGGTTTTCTTATGAACCCTCCCCCACATACGTACATATATATAGATGTATACCCCACACACACACACACACACACTCTCTCTCTCTCTCTCTCATAGTCTCATGAACTTGTTTTCTTGTATGTTGTTCTATTTTAGGGACGCGCGGGTAATGTGGGACCAGAAAAGTGGTCGCTCACGAGGTTTTGGGTTTGTTTCTTTCCGGAACCAACAGGTTTATACTTGATGACAAAACAAATCTTTCTTTAATGTTGGACTTTACTTCACTCTTATAAATAAAAAAATTTAAAATGCACCCGATGATTTGCCTTTTCTTAAATAGGCAGAGAAAAGTAAAAAAAAAGTAGCAGTTTTGACCCCTTTACTTATAAAGGGTTCGATTTGGATTGTATTTCTTTGAACGAGTCGAATGCTTTTTTTTTTCACTAGCTACAAGTGGAATAAGTTAAATAAGTCAATGGGTTGGATGTCGTCCTTTTATTTAATAATGCGTACAACATTAAAACCTGATAAATCGGTTTTATTCGAGCATATGATCTATAATGTAACAGAAACAGTAGTGTTTGTAAATCATAATTAATGCTTTAGTTGAGTGTATACTATATAAAAGCCAAAATGGATACAAAAGGGTGTTTGTGAGGCAACACAGCCAACACATATTGACCCGTATTTAAATCAGGCCCGTTTCAACCCAAACGCATTCGACCCGCTTCTCTAGAAGTTAGTTATATGTTATTATTTACACATGTGCCCCTATGTCTCTACTTTTTAACTAGACAAATGATCAAATTCAAGAGGATAAAATTGTCATTCACTCATTCCCATCGTTTTCTTTTTTTTCCATGCACATTATCATCTTTCAACTAGAATTTAACATTTTGAATTTCTGTTCAGGATGCTGAAAGTGCTATTAATGACTTAACTGGTAAGCCTTTTGTTAATTGTTTTTTTATTTTTTTATATCTTAAATCATGAGAGCTCTTAAACCAAAGCATTTGAGTTTAGTTATATTCATCTGGAGCTGTAATACGTATGTAATATTCCATCATAATTTATTTTTATATTTTGTTTATTTTATTAATTTATTTTAATTTATTTTATTAGGGAAGTGGCTTGGCAGTAGGCAGATCCGCTGCAATTGGGCTACCAAAGGTGCTGGTACAAGTGATGAAAAACAAGCTTTAGATTCTAAAAATGTGGTAGAGCTAACAAATGGCTCTTCAGGTATGCAGTAGACATAATAAATAAAAAAAACATTTGATTTTTTTAAAAAATATATATTTATGTATGTATATGTTTTTTTTTATTAATTTTATTTGCAGAGGACATTAAGGAACCTATTAATGGTGATGCTCCTGAGAATAATCCACAGTATACCACTGTTTATGTTGGCAACCTTGCTCCAGAAGTAAGAAATCATATTCTTTTAATTATATAATATGGAAATTTTGTTTCAACCTGCTATAAACAAGAACTATTTAATCCGTTGTTTCATGACATGAAAAAAATGTCTTGCTGATTTGTATTTATATTTAGTATCTTATGATGATCGAACACCGTGTGACCTTTTTGCAACCCGTAAAGAGTTAAATAGGGGTATTATACTATTATTGTGATTTTTCTTGTGCATTGGATAATCAATTATTTTGCATATACTGTGACCTGGTAATCAAAACCAGTTCCACTATTCCAAACACTTAAAACTGATTACCTGTGACTTGAAAAAATGTAAATGAAAGAAAAAAATAATTACTTCTTAAACACAATTTCAAACTCCCTTGTGATGTGATTGCTCTTATAAATTTTCGTATTAAGTAACTGATGATGAAATTATAATAATTATTCAATTTTTGATTTCAGGTTACTCAACTTGAACTTCATCGCCATTTTCATTCCTTAGGTGCTGGAATAATTGAGGAAGTTCGTGTTCAACCTGACAAAGGGTTTGGTTTTGTGAGATACAATAATCATTCTGAGGCTGCCTTGGCTATTCAAATGGGAAATACGCAATCCATTCTTTACGGTAAACAAATAAAGGTGCGTATTTATTTTTAAAAAAATCTTTTTTTTAATAAATTTGTTGATGTTTTAGTGTTTATATCTTTTTTCAACTTTTGTAAACAAAATCGTAGATTTATTTTGTTTTATTAAATTATGCATCAACTAGATTTGAAAATGTATTTAGTATTTACATCTATTCCTCTCGAATAAAAGAGTAACATTCTGCCATGTGTCACCTCCAATTAAACCATATGACACGTGGCAATTGATTGTTGGACAATATTTTAAACAATTTCATACTATTTTTAACTATTAATAGAATTTAATAAGTGCACAATTATGAATCAATTTATTTTCAAACTTTCCTTTTAATAAACTTGAATTTAAGGATTATAGTATCCTAATCATACGAGATAACAATAAATACAGTACACATGTCAATAGACTATTTATTTTTCAAAAATTTGTTTCTAAAAACCTTGCAGATTGTATTTTTTTTATAAATGTTAAAAAAATTACTTTATTTGTATCTATTTATTTTACATATGATTACGTAGTAATGTTAATTTAATACACATCCGTGTAGTACACTGGTCAATAAGTTTATCCTTACCTATTGAACCCGGTTCATATGTATATGTCCGGTAATTGTGACGTTTTATGAACCAGGGACGTTTATGTGATTACAAAACAATTATAAATCCTTTTTATTCCTTTCTTTTCTAAAAAACTCGAGAACACAACTTTTAGTTGTTTCCTTCTCTTTCTCCAAATAAAAAAAACAAAAACCTACAACCCGGTTTTGAATCATGTTTGTTAGGAGTGTATTGGTGGGTCCCTTTACAAGGCTTTCATTGGTCCAAAAAAAAGTGAATTGTTTAAATCACCATTGACTTTTTGTTTGTTTTGACTTTTGTGTTTGACTCAGTGTTCTTGGGGCAGTAAACCAACTCCACCAGGAACAACCTCAAACCCGCTTCCGCCACCTGTACCAGCACCGATGCTGTCAGCAGCCGACTTATTAACGTACGAGAGACAAGTGGCAATGAGCAAGATGAATGGGGTCCACGGGCTCATGCATACTCAAGGTCAGCTTCCTTTTAAACCAGCAGGAGCAAACCAAGCTATTTATGATGCTTTCCCGAATGTTGCCGCTGCTCAACAACTCATGTATTATCAGTGAGTGATTACGTGGCGTTATCGCACGTTGTTTGTGTTGTTTTTTTTATGAGTTTTTAGGAGGCGTTTATTATGTTTTTCTTTTTTTTTTATTCACTACACTTTTTACACTTATGTTGTCTTACTTCTGTATGATTGCCATGAGTGTGCATACATGTCATGTATGTTTAATGTTAGTGTGTTACGTTTAGTTGCTTGTTTGGTTCGAGCCTGATGATGAAATGTTTGATTTAAGCGTTTTATCTATACGAGTTATTAAAATCTTCTGGAGGGTGGTGAAGTGATGAGCGTATTCGGTTTTCAGGTGTCCTCTTGAAGATTGTCTCATGTGAGGTGTGTTTTACTCGATCTTATTTGTTAGTAGAATAATAGTTGGTTAAGTTTTTTCATTTTTGTAATGGGTTTTCATGGGTTAGAACGTGTTAAGGTACAAGAAATATGAAGAATGATTTAAACAAACATATGCACGAGGAGTCATTTAAAGTCCATTTTGTTAAAGTATACATCCACAAGAAATATGAAGAATGATTTAAACAACCATATGCACGAGGAGTCATTTAAAGTCCATTTTGTTAAAGTATACATCTTGTTAAGAGCATTAACATTTGGTTTTCTAAATTGTGTGAGTGGGTTTTTATGTTATATAGATTCGTTGAGAGTGCTTTTAAGTGGTTATTAAACTGATTCATTTAAAGATTTAAGCAACTCAAGTCATTAATTCATTATTGCTATAGCCTTGAGGTGAGCAACAGAAACTAAACTTGACCAACCAAGACAATTGAGGTGTGGTTTTGATTTTTTTTTGTGCTTTGTTTTTAAACCTCACCAAACATTATTAAACATTTTAACTCACTCAAAAATAAAACGACTCTCACCTAAAGCCCACATGTAAAACCATAAATCAACCCATAACTAAACGGACCCAGACATGGTAAGTTACCTAGTTCATATACACCATGCTTGGTGTGATTGAGTCTTTGTGTGAGAACTTTTGCATAAGCTCGTGAGAGAGGAACCAAAACAAAGTTATACTTTTTCTATTTAAAAGCTACTAAGTTACAAACTCGTACATAAAACAAAGTGATTATCAACGCAGATTTTTTTTATCATTAAATCACTGTGTATATATTTATGTTGCAAACATTCAAAACAAATTAACGTTTTACACTTTTATAACTATAAATTATGGTTTGGGGTTATACAAATTTTGTAAATATAAGTTCCTTGGTGTCTGTTTGGTATGAGGTAATGAAATTAACGAGGAAATGGGATAGACGAGGTAATGGAATGGATAAGGGAATGAAATGGATCATTACCATTTAATTGTCATGTTTGGTTACCAGTGGTAATAAAATGAATCATTAGTTCGTGTTGTTTGGTAGAAAGAAAAAAAAAAGATGAAGGAATGAAATAGAATTTGGGTCGGGTCATGGTTTTGGTCATTGTTCGGATTATGGATTGGTCGTGGTTCGGGTGTGGTTCAACTCATGGGTCAGTTCATGGTTTAGGTTGTGAGTCGGGTCGTGGTTTGGGTCGTGGGTCGTATGGCATGGGTTGGGTCGTGGGTCGTATGTCATGGGTTTGGTCGCGAGTCGGGTCATGGTTCGAGTCATGGGTTGGATCATGAGTTGGATCATGAGTTAGGTAATGAGTAGGGTTATGGTTCGAGTCATGAGTTGGCTAATGGGGTCGGGTCATGGTTTTGATCATGGGGCGGGTACTGGGTCGAGTCAGTTGGATCATGCGTTCAAGGAAAGGAATGGAAAAAACACACCCCTCTCCTAGGGAATGAAATTTATTAGAAGAAAAGGAATCGCATTCCTTATGTAATGATACATTTTATTCTTAAGTATAACCATATATGTTTTATTACGTAATGACTCATTCAATTTCAGTCTTTATTCATATATACCAAACACTACCTTAAATTTAGTTTGTAAAGTGAGTATGCTCATAGATTGATGGGGCATGGTCATCACATTTTGAACGATTTGTTTAATGATAGACTAAGGTGTGATGGCCAATGGCCAAGCCATTTGTTGTTAAAAAAGATATATTTTACAGCAATCAAAGCAGCATCGCCGCCAAAGTGAGCACCCATAAGCCAATTCAATAGGTCCCACACAATATAACAAAATCCCAAATCAACCAATTCTCCAAATCAAAATCAAGTAAAAATCACCCAATTCTCCAAATCAAAATCAAGTAATTTACGATCACTGGTTTTGTAGCGGAGCTTCGTATACGCCCAAGTTGATGTTAACCAGATGTAATCGAAAACCCATTCTTAAATCATCAGAGTTTTGATTCATTTGAAGAATTTACTCCGATTCGCTTCAAGAAGTAATTTCTCGCTACAGTTTTGGATGACAATGGGGGTTTCTTTCAAGGTATCGAAGAAAGGTACTCGATTTCGCCCCAAATCTAAACCTGAACTCCCCGCAGTTCTAGAAGACGAAGACGTCGATGTCCATCGTGAAAGTCACAAGAATCAGTCCGTTGTTGTTACTTCAAAACCATCGGTATGTATCTCGTTTGATATCGGTTTGTAAAATTGTTTCGTAAACGGGACAAATTTTGTGTTCGTTTGTGGAAATTGACTCACGGATTCTTCTCTAATTCCGACCTAGATCGTTTATCAATTTGATTCGTAAGTTGCTCCAGTCGAATTGATTTTGTGAGTAACTGATTACACCCTTGAATGGACCATTCTCCAAAAGAATTTGATGATAAGCATAGTAATGTCTGTGTTAGTAATATACTTTTGATATTTGTGAAAGTTACTTAAGTTAGGGTTTTGGAATGATATTATCATTGCTCATGTTTAAATTAGGGTATTGGTTCAAAACGCGCGTCTGATGCGCAACCTTGAGGTGGCACATCATGTACTTTTAGATCAAAATAGGTTAAACTTACTGTTTATAGCAGACTTATATGTAACAATAACAAAATGGATGAAAATATTAGGGTTTGCTTGATCAAAATATTGAACTTCTATTGTAAATAAAAGCTTATTTGGTTGTCTCATGTATCTGATGCGCGCGCCTCACGTTATCCTCTGTGCGCTTAACTTTTGGGACTTAAACGCGTCAGAGTGACTTGCTTTTTCTAAACCATGATTAATAATCACACACTTTAACCGATTGCTATAATTTATTCAAAACAACTTTCTCAATACATGCTGATACTGTAGGTTGATGTCACCGAGAACAACAAAGATGATGCTGAAATTTCAGGTATCTTTATAAGGAACATTAATTCACACACTTCTGTTGTGGTTTCTTAAATTGCTTCTTTTTAATCTTGAATTTGATTTTTTTTTGTCAGATATGGATATTTCTTTCTTCATTAACCTCTTTCCAGATGGATATTCGATTGTAAACCCCTCTGAGGTTTGTTACATCATCATGTCAAATTTATTATAAAATCACCAGCTTTGATTGTAACTAACTTTTCTGTACACACTTCTAGAATCGCAATCAAGCCGCTGTACAAGATGATTCAAAGTTCTTGCACCCGTATGATCGGACATCAGAAAGCTTATTCTCGGTAAGTGTTAATCTTTTTAATTACATTAGGTGACAGTTTTGACCTGTTTACTTATGCATGTGTCTATTGGGGTTGTTTTTTTTTCAAAACTAGATTTTTGGTAATTATTATGCCATTTTGCGTCCGGACCCGACCCGTTCTGACCCCGGTACGCTGACCTACCCGCCCCGCCCCGCCGGTATTGTCTGGTATATCCAAGACAGATCAAATTAAAATCTTTAGCTAAAACGAATACCATACGGGTCAAACAGGTTAAAACTTAAAACTTTACCTAGCGCATACAAGATACAACATCTTAAATATTTTTTCTTTTAAGTACTTAGATTCTTAATGTTGTAACATTGTTTTTTAATCACAATCACAGTTAGCAAGTTAAGTATTTACGAAAATAAACAAAAAAAGGTTTGATGGTCAATTTATCATCCTCAAATACTCAATCTGGCCTGTTTTCCAATCTCAGTTAACACATTAATTATTTTAAGTTGTATTTTTTATTAGCAATGAGTGACAGTGACTTGTAAAGAAGTCTTCCATTTATCATTTTTGTTGTTTCTTGTATTCGAAGGCTATTGAGCGTGGTCTATTACCTGCTGATTTCTTGGATGATATACCCTGCAAATATATCAACGGAGCAGTTGCTTGCGAGGCAAGTAACCACATTAAATCAAAACTACAACTTCATAGTTACATATATTATTTCTGACGTGGGAAACATTGCAGGTGAGAGATTACAGAAA
Source organism: Stevia rebaudiana (assembly GCA_009936405.2). NCBI lineage: Eukaryota > Viridiplantae > Streptophyta > Magnoliopsida > Asterales > Asteraceae > Stevia > Stevia rebaudiana. Next base: position 1,796,257 of record WOUH02000006.1, on the reverse strand, counting down.
TTGTGGTCTTGAAACAGGAGTTAACGGTTCGTCTGCAAATTCATCATCACCGATTACTTCGAAAATACGTCTTAAAATGTCATTAGAAAACGTGGTGAAAGATATGCCTCTGATTTCCAATAATTCTTGGACTTATGGTGATTTAATGGTGAGCATTGTTAAATATGATGATAACTAAATGTAAATAAATTACAATTTTAACTTTTAGTTAATTTGGGCCTGTAGGAAGCGGAGGCCCGTATATTGATGGCCATACACCCGCAGCTAGATCTTGACCCGTCTCCCAAGTTAGATAGACTCTGCAAACCTCCAACTTCCATAAATGTAAGTGTTATAATCTTGATTTAATTACACATATAGTCTCTGTGGTTTGCAAAAAGTAACATGTTTTGGTCAATGGGTCCAAGGGTTTAAAGTAGCATGTTTGGTTTTATGATTTTGTAAAGAGTTTGGGTATCAGGGCTAACTTCCATAATTTTTTTTGTTAATATAGGTTGAAATGACCAAAATACCCTTTGATTTTTTACTATTTAAAAAGTGAAAGGGTTTAAAGTAACATGTTTGGGTTTATGCATTTGTAACGAGTTTCGGTATCAGGGCTAACTTCCATTATCTTTTTCGTGCAATTAGGTTGAAATGACCAAAATACCCTTTTATTTTTTTACTAGTTAAAAAGTTAAAGGTTATTTTGGTCATTTTACCCTAATGTTAACGAAAAAGTTAACAGAAGGTAGACTTAATGCCCAAATTCGTTGCAAATTGAAAGCATTAAACCCAAACTTGTTACTTTAAATCCTTAGTATCTAAACTTGTTACTCTCTGCAAACCGCGAGGACCATTTGTGTAAATATCTTGAATCCTTGATGGTGTTGAATTTTTTTTAATATATATAATTTGGCTTAACTGCAACAGCTAAAATTGAATATACGGGAACTTAGACGGAAGAGGTTGAGGCAGATGTCGGGCCCAGAAAACCCGGTCCATGCGAAGAAGGTTTTCATGGGCCAAGGCCCAGAAAACTCAAATTCAGGCCCGATGTTGCAGCCACCTGATCTTGTGAACCAGACCGTCCAAAACGGTGTTCCAGCATCTCCTTCGTTATCTTATCAATCAAATTCAAAATATCAAACAATTGGTGGAAACCCTAGGATTATGCAGGATCATGGATTAGGATCCGTTCAAGAAATGATGAATTCATATACTGACGGTATGAATTCGAATCTGGGTAAGAGGGAAAATCAAGATGGTCAACTGTCTCCTTTGACCAAAAGAGTCCGGTCAAACTCAATGGGTCTTGATGGAAGTCAACAACAACAAATGGATGTGTTTGACCCGCAATCGATTGGGAGAGGTGTTCAGTTACCTAACAATACCGGGATCCAAAAGTACCCGTTTGAGGGAAGTTTTAATCAAGATCCGTTTATACCGGGTCAACCCGGATTAAGATACAATCTCAAACAAGAACCCGTTGACTCTGAGCAACAACAGAGGCTGAGTCAGCAGTTCACAAGATCCAACTTCCCGCCAACTCCGTGGAACAATCTGGAAGCTTCTAGAAAAGACGAACAGTTTCAGAGACGTAAACAAGCACAAAGTCCACGCGTATCTTCAGGAACGTTGCCTCAATCTCCGTTGTCATCAAAATCAGGGGAATTTTCCAGTGGGTCTCATGGCGGGCAGTACGGTGCACCTGCGCCGTTGGGATCATCCCAAAGGGATAAATCGGCGGTTACTTCAGTTCTTGCAGTTGGTGGGCCCGGATCTATGACTACTAATGCTCAAATGGCAGCCAGAAGATCAAATTCTTTTTCCAAAATTTCTCCGATTAGCGGTGTTGCATCTCCCGCTAGTGTTGGTAATATTAGTGGGCCCTTTAATGCCACCAGTCCTCTTGTTGGAAAAGAAGTTGATAAAAGCATGCGAGATAAATTCTTCAAAATCGAGCAGTTAACTGCCAGGTATAAATATAACCAATGTTTTCAGAACCGGATCGTTTAAGAACCTGATGATGTCATAAATAATAGAAAATTTGTTACTTTATATATGTTTAATTTACAACAAAATACAAAAATACTATATGTTTTAATATGGATTAGCAATTTTAAATTTTAATAAAACATATTGACTTAAATAACTAAAATATATATCATAGAATATTAATTTAATAAGAAAATGAGATTTTGAAGGAAAAAAAAAAAGTAAACTCCGGTCCAACCACCGGTTTGGTTCAACCGGTTCACTGGTCCCAATAACCGGCGGGTTGAACTGGAAACAATCGAAATAGGTATAACCAGACCGCTACCTGGTCCAACTGGCCAGTTTGGTCCGGTTTTGAAAACGTTGAATTTAGCACCCTTTTATTACATTATCTGGAATTACGTTTTCCATTTTTATAAATGTTGTGTGCATATGGTTGATTAATTTTATATGGTAGGTATAAATTGAACATGAAAAAGAACAAGGTTGATGAGTACAAAGAAGCCACATCATTTTCTACTCAAGAAATAAATTATTACCTCTTTAATAATCAAAATAATGAAAACCCTAACGATGAAGACTGCAAAATGCCTCTTTCTAAATCGCTTGTTGGGGGTAACATTAATGTTTGCAAAACCAGAGTATTGGATTTCAAAAATGAAGAACGCGTACTCCAAGGTTTGTTTGTTAAACTATAATAAAATATCGTTTAAATAATTAGTTTACGGGAATGTTGATTCTGACTGATCATTGATCGTTGACTTTTCTTTCAGGAAACGTGATCTCAGTTGTGCCAAAATCACAAATCAGAATGATATTGTCAGAGAAACGAGATGATGGTAGTGTTGCAATGCTTTATGGAGATTTAGATGATTATGATTACGCGTCAGTAGAAGAATACCTTCCTACTCTTCCAAATACCGTGAGTTTCATTCTATACTTTTGAATAATCAAAGTCAAAGTCAAAGGGTATTTTGGTCATTTCACTCTAGTTTAATAAAAAGTTAACAAAAGTTAGCCTTGGTAGACGGTAGTCAGTAAAAGTTGAAAGCATTAACCTCAAACTTTTTTACTTTAAAATATTCGAACCCACTTGTTTATTTCTTAAAAAAAAAATTCTTTTTTATTTTGATTCGTTTGATTGAACAAATGCGGTATTTCTGAATTCTGACTTGTGATGTTTATTTATGTTACAGCATGTTGCAGACTTGCTTGCAGAACAGTTTTGCAAACTGGTATGACCTTCAAACTGAATTTTTACTAATTATAAAGATTTTATTATATATATTATTTTGTATGAAAAGATATTAATTGTTGTCGTTATATGCAGATTGTCCGTGAAGGTTATAGTGTTGGAGGCGATCATCTTCAACCAAAATTAACTAAACCTGTTAGATCTTCTAATGATCAACCTAATAATAATAATTCTTCTGCAATATCCCCCAATGTTGAAATTCCAGAATCGGTTTCAGGCCCGCAATCTAGTGAAGTTACAAAACCGTCCGACAGTGGGACAAATAATAATAATAATAACGGGTCAGTCAATTCGTTAGGTGCAAGAATGCTTCCGTCAAATTCACAACCGATACAAATTTCTCAGGGCGGTTTATTTCCGTCAGCACGACCGCTGCAACCGGACTCGCAACCGTCATTTCAACAAAACCAACATAACTTGATTCAACAACAGTTGCAAAGATCATCAGCTATGATGCACGCGTCAAACCCGTTATCGCATTTGAACGCGATTGGTCAAAATTCAAACATGCAACAATTAGGTCATATGTTAAACAAACCGTCACAGTTACAACTTCAAATGCTACAGCAGCAACAACAACAACAGCCTCAGATGCAAAGGAAAATGATGATGGGACTCGGGGGTAATACGGGAAATAATATGGTTGGGCTTCAAGGTATGATCGGGGGTAATCGTGGAATTTCACCGGCAATGTCGGGGGCGATTTCGGGAATGGGTAATAATAATATTGGTCAGAACTCGATTAACATGAGTCAAGCGACGAATATTGGTAATTATATAAGTCAACAGCTTAGAAACGGGGCGATGACGCCAGCTCAAGCTGCTATTATGACTACAAAGCTTAGAATGGCACAAAACAGAAATATGTTAAGTGGAGCCGGAGGGCAATCTGGTAATATCACGGGGTTACCGGGTGCTAACCGGCAGGTGCTTCCAGGGTCCGGTAACTACTCGATGTTGGGTCCCGGTTTAAACCGTGCTAACAACATGAACCCGATGCAACGAACCGCTATGGCTCCACCGAAACTTATATCGACCATGAACGCGTACATGAATCAGCAACAACAATTGCCACAACAGCAGATGAATATGCAGCAACTGCCACATCAGCAGCAACAGCAAGTTCAGCAACTGCCACATCAGCAGCAGCAGGTGCAGCAAGAATCAACGTCACCGTTACAAGCGGTTCTTTCGCCACCTCAGCAAGTGGGTTCACCATCAATGGGACTACCACCGCAACAACAGGCTAGCCCGCAACAAATGAGCCAACGGACCCCGATGAGCCCGCAGTTAAGTTCTGGAACCATCCAGCAGCAGATGGGTGCGGTTAACCAAGAGGCTAATTGTCCCGCGAGCCCACAGCTGAGCTCACAGACCATGGGTTCTGTCAGTAGTATGACCAATTCACCAATGGATATGCAGGGTGTCAATAAGAGTGGCTAGAGGGTTAATACTTTTTTTTTATAAATTTTTATATTTATAAAAATTTATATTTTCTTAAGTTTGTGTAGTGGAGAATAATTATTGGGAGGATAGATGTAGATATGCTTGAAACTGGGACAATTTAAGGTCTAATGTTGACATATTAATGTTCCATAATATTATTATACGAGATTCCACATATCAATGTTCCTCAATATCAGTATTTAACCTTAGTTACAGAAAATAAGAAACTCGTGATTTTTACATTAAACATTAAGTTTGAGTTTGTTGGTGACCTGCTACTGTTACTGGTTCTTGTTTTTCAATTATAAAATAATGACATAAGACTTCTAAATGACTATAAAAGATGTCTCGTATTTAGGGTTGAGATCATTTCAGATTTCAAAGATTTCGTAAAAACTAATTGTAAAAATTCCTTTCAGTAGTTTATATTCTTATACACGCTTATGTTTAAATACGTAAAAGATATGTTTAACTAAAAGAGTTTGTTTGGCAACTTTTGAATGAGTAAGTGCTGAACCAGTAATATGTATGAATCATTAAGAGTTGAATCAGTAAAAAGTCGGTAAAAAAGGTGAATCGTTAAGAGCCAATATAATTCTGATTAATTTAGATAAGAGGTATTAACCATTCAGATTCAGTATAATGATTAACCATTCAGATGCAAATGTTGTCTGAATTATTTATATATCTGATGACAAAACAAACAGTCTGAATCAGTAAGAGGTCTGAACCATTAAAAGCCCTGTTAAGGCCAAGAAATGAAAATATTTAGTTGATAACAAAAAGTACAAACTTAAAACACCCACTTATTAATAATATTATCAGATGATTGTTGATAACATATTAACATTAACTGAAATTACATTCTACAATGGTGATTATCGATATGGGTTTTAACATGATTCCTACTGATATCATTCAAATTGGTGCAACCAGCAAGAGCCATTGTGAGTTCAAGTTCATCTTTCAACATTTCAATCACTCTTCTAACTCCATACTCCCCTTTTGCCGCCAATCCGTACACAACTGGTCTCCCAATCTACAATATTTTACAATAATCATAAGCATTATTAAGCTTAACTATATGAAAATTCGAGATTATATCGCGCATTTGCCTTTGATATTACCATAACCGCATGTGCACCAAGAGCTAAAGCTTTGAAAACATCGGTTCCTCGCCTTATTCCTCCGTCAAACAGAACCGGTATTCTTCCTTCAACTGCAGCTACCACCTGCAACCATAATTTTTTTAAAATCGGTACTTTTTGTTCTGTTAGTTGCAGTGACGGACTCAGAAATTTTATTATTATCTGGTTTGTATGTCTATCAAGAGGGTTTTCTTTACCGGGTCGGGTAGGTAAATTTTTTTGTTAAATTGAGTTGGGTCATCAAAATGTTTTAAGGTTTTTAGTGTACGTATATGGTTTTGATTTAATTGGTTAAAATTAAAAAAAAAAAATTATTGCGAACATCGACCGTAAAACTTTGTTTGGGAAGAAAGTTTTGTCAACACACAATTAACTAATTATTGGGTACTAATCTCACACATTTACTTGCTACCACAATGTTGTATGCAACACCTCTATAGTAGAGGTCAAAGGTTCCAACCTCATCTACATCTATATATATATATCTATACCTATATATCTATAATAAATAAGTAACTCATAATGTTATATTGTTACATGTCACAATTCTAGCCCCCAAGATTTTTTCTTCTCGTTTCTTATCAATTTTAATATAATTGCTTTATTACTCACTTGAAACTTAGTATATTGTTTTATAATTCTTATATTTTCATTGATACTATTTAACTTTTCCTTATTAATTCAACTAGCGTAATACACAGGTTTCTAACATAACAAACAAACAAACCTACACAGTAAAATCTCACTATTAGAGGTTTCTAACATAGTATAGGTAATATATGAATTAAAAGAAGTGTACCCAAACAGTGGGTCCACCCATATGTAAATTGTTAATTAATGATTACATTAAGATAATTACCTCTTCAAGAGCATTAATGGTGGCGGGAACATAATCTAGTTGGCGAGCTCCATGATTAGAGACAATGATTCCTTCAACTCCTATTTCCATAGCTTTAATGGCTGCCAACAAACATAAGCAAGATTAGAGATGCATGATGGGCGGGTTGGGTAACGGGTCAAACTGGATTTGCGTTGAAACGGGTTTTACCATCCTCACGGGTGAGTACGCCCTTTATCAAAATTGGCAATTTTGTAATAGACTTTAACCACGCAATGTCCTGCAAAACATATGATCTGTGATTACTTCTAGTGAACTATAAATCCTATTTTTAAATAACCTAGAGCATTCACATTTGAATCTCTATCCATATATCTATAATTCACTAATAATCACCACATTTTCTCTTTCTTATTGAATTAAATAATACTTTTTTAAACCTTCATCACTAAATTTTCTCTCTCCAATTAAATTAAATAATACTTTTTATACATTTATCGGTAAATTTTCTTACTTATTCAATTAAATAATATTTTTTAATACCTTTATAACTAATTATTTTCTCTTCTATTTAATTAAATAATATTTTTTTATACCTTGATCACTAAATTTTTTCTCTCATATTTAATTAAGTAATAGTTTTTTTATACCTTTATCACTAAATTTTCTGTCTCCTATTCAATTAAATAATACTTTTTGTACCTTTATCATAATTTTTCTCTTTTCTATTCAGTCCAATAATAATTTTTTATACCTTTATCATTATTTTTTTTCTCTCTTCTATTACTTTAATAAACAGTGTTTTATATGTTTAGTCAATATATCAATTTCTCTATAATATAAAGAACCCACCCAGACAATTTATACATAACTAAATTTGAATCCTTATATTGGTTTAAAAAAAAATCATAATTTCCTCATCCATTTTGTTGTTTTTACATATCTGGTCCTATAAACCCTAATTTTGACCAATTTTGACCATATTCTGAAAGCTGCTTTCTAAAACCAAAGACCTCATAGATTTAAATTTTATAGTTTATACCTTCCAAGAAAAAGAAGGATCAAAGCTCCTCGATGCAAAAGCTTCAAGATTTGAACCATGAGTCTACGAAACACATATAATCAACCGTTATAATTAATACATAATAAAAGAAAAATTCCAAAAAACAACAACAAAGAGAGATGGTAATTTCACTTGCATCATCAACTTCAGTTGAAAAGAGACCTTCAAAATTCTTCAACTGGGGCGCGATCATTCTAAATAAAATCTTCCAAATAAATTATATATTACAAAAAGTAAATATAAAGAGGAAAAATGACTACTTTTTGTGATAATTTTACTTATTTTTTATGTCGGCTTCCCTACGACCGAGTTTAGGAGTATCAGCAGTAAGAAGAATAGCTTTGAACCCGTTCATTTCTGCTCGTTTCACCATTAAAGCGGATATTTCACGTCTCTTGTAAACCTTAAAACAAATACAAACAAAATAATATTTCATATTTAAATCAGAAAATAGTTTGACTCACTTTGACATAATAATGCAGTCATGAAGATTGCATACATATAATTGAAAGAATCTAACAGCATTGCAACTGGAAGCAACTTCCTCTATTGTGCATGTAGACATGAAGGATAACCCCTGAAAGACATAAAAAAATAATAATTAAAAAATAAATACAAAGTAATTTACCGATTTGCATTAGTAGCAATGAAAACATTAAATTACCATTATGACATTACATGCAGCTGCTGCTTTTGCTGTCAAGATCTCTCCTGAAAAATCCAATAAATCATCCCAATTATAAAACTATTGTTATTATTTACAGGAACATTCAATCTGAAACCAATTTTATGCAGAAAAATTGACTTCATTAATATAAAATTATTGACTTCATTAATATAAAATTATAAATTATTAACTACCTTCAGGATGTGCCAATTTATGCATTGCAGTTGGAGCAATCATAATTGGGGCTGAAGTTTTGTAACCCAATATAGTTGTTGACATATTTATTTTGCTAACATCGACAAGAATTCTTGGACGAATACTGTTGATAACATGTAGTTAAAAAAATGATGTATATGGTATCAAAATCATAATAAATTTTAAATTTGACAAATAACATATTACTTAATTCTTTGAAATGCATCAATATTTTCTCTGAGTGTGTGTTGATCCTCAGCTCCTCCAGAAAAGTAGTCATAATACATTTTTGGGAGGGCTTGTTTTGCCAATTCTTGATATTCCTTCAGATTGACCGGTTCATCACCCATTTTGACTTTTGTTTCTGGTGTCAAGAATTAAGATCAGATATTGCTAGTTCAATTTGACCTTCAGATGAATAATCATTAAAACATTTGATATGATTTTTAAACTGTAAGAATCATGAACTGATGTTGCAATAAAACCCCTAAAATAGATACAAACGAACAATAAAATCGAATTGATGGATATGAACATGTGTGACGTAATTAGTTGTTCACGTAACCAAGAACATACGTTAAAACCATACCTCTTAATTGGTAATGATCCACAGAGGTTGTGCGATTGTGAGCAAATTCGCGTCTAAAAGTTGGGGGAGTTTGGCTGGAAATAATTTTTAATGAAATGGCCGTCCATCGCCGTCAACATGATTGTGATTTTTGTGATAAACTTTATAGTGTCCGGTGGTCGTTGTTAGCAATTTTGCTTTCTCAAGGGATGTTTGTTAAGCTCGTGATATGTAATGGTTTGTAATTTTACTGGTACAGACTTAATGGTTCAAATTGTTTTTGTCTTTCATTGTTTTAGCATTTAATGGTTTAAACTGTTTGTTTCGTAAACAGATATCTAAATGATTCGGACATTTACCTCAAAATGTTTAAGCATTATACGGAATTTGAATAGTTAAGACCTTTTATATGAATTAGTCAGACATTTGTTTTTAAACGGTTAAGTATTATATTAGCTCTTAATGATTTATACCTTTTACTGGTTCAACACTTAATGATTCAGATCTCTCACTAGTTTAGCACTTACTCATTGAGAAATTGTCAAACAACCCTCGGTCTTAATACACAAAATACATAAAGCTTTCAATTTTCATAAGTAGAGTTCAAACCTCGCTAAAAGCATTTTTAGTGTACCAAGAATTATATATGTGCCTTTGACCGTTCAAAATAATAATAATAACTTTCTCAACAATTCTTTTTATTTACTTTGAGGTGTTTAATATACGACCTTTTGATTTGGTACTTCTCACGTAGCCATCCTTTATATAATTTTACTTTTTATATCAAGCATCTCATCTCTATCGGCATCCCTTAATTTTTTTATACAAAACTGGAACCATCCTTAGTATTTAGGATAAGCTCATTTTCTATAAGTAATTATGTGCAGGGCCGGCTTAACGATTTCGGTGGTCCAAGGCGAATTTTCAAATTGGGGCCCTTTTCTAGAAAACTTTATTAGGTCAATAATATATCAACTCAAGATACCATATTGTTGTCTACTTCTCTTGTATGTAGAACATACAAAGCATAAATGACACCAATTGAGTAAGTCAATAATGTGTTGGTAAAATATAAAGGATATAAATATGGATTTCGTTTTAGGTAAGTTAATGTGGATTTGAGTTTCAGTCATTATTTCTTATGTTATGACAGAATTATATTGAGTTTGAATGTGAAACTTTAATATAGTTTAATCAACAAATTAGAAAATTTTGAAGTGTATTACAGTAGAATACAAAATTTTAATAAACACGAGTTACAATTATCGGTTTACACAATTAATGTAAAGATTAAAGTTACTTTTCTTTTCTTTTCTGTAGAGAACATTTCTTTCCCACCGATGCAAAAAATAATAGATAAAATAAAAGGAGGGTAATAGAGTAATTTCTCAGACTCACTAACAAATCCAACAAATCCATCATCGTCGTCTCATTTAAGCAATTGGGAATGAGGTCTTCCACTGTGAGAAAGAAACAGAGTAAACAAAAACAGTTCTGAAGAACAAAATTAAAAAACTGATTTTATCGTTGCTTCATCTACACAATTGGGGCCCTAGGCAAGTGCCTAATCTCCAAAGGTAAAGAGCGGGCTCTGATTATGTGAGAAGGAGAAAGAAAATTAAGAAATAGAATGTAAATGCCGTTTTTAATCTACAAACCTTATGCTTGTTTGAATATAGTAGGGTAAGTTTGAATTGAGTTTTTAGGCTTTGATCGATGTCGGAGGAATGATAAAAAATAATCCAAATTTATTTGGATTTTGAACGATTTATGTGTAATTTTACTTTTATGGTATTTTGTAATTCTCTTTTGTAAATATATATCATTCAGTACATTCATTTAACGCTCTCACCAAACAAATATATATTTAATTTAACACAAGAGAGTTCAAAGGGTAAAATATTCATTCTTGATGATCGTTTAGATATTCAGCCAAATAGCAGTATTACTTCAACACTTAACTTATTCAGAGCCTATTAACCAATCAAACATGTTACAGTTTCAACACTTTATAACTCAGAAGTTGTCAAACAACCCTTAGATAAATACGTTACTTTAGAAAAGCGTAACCGATAGAAAATATTGGAACTTAAATCAACTATTTATTTGTTAACTCGATTAAAATCCTTTTTATAAATACGCGTGGTCCAGAAAACTTAGCTCATTGATTTGAGTTTCTACATTATAATGTGGAGGCCAGGAGTTCGAATCCATCTATGAGCAGTTTGAAGGACATAAGAAGATGAATCGAATCCGGATTTAACTCGGGTTCGATTCTGATGGGAGAAGAATGTTTACCTATTCCATGGGGTTCGGCATATCTAGTGTCGCCGTGAATTCTCACAAAAATCGAGTAATCGACTTTGCTTAGGAGCCGAGTGGAAGATAGACGTGAAAGAAAAGTACTTCAAATAAAAATAGGTGTGAAATTAAAATCTAATGTTAAAATCTAAAGGGTGACACGACGGTACTACGGTAGTATACCTGAACCTTCTAGACATTTCCCATAACAACAAGAACCTTCTTCATCTCCATTAAATCACTCTTCCCCTCTTTACATCTCGTCAATCACCAAAATCAGCTACTCAATTAAGCAATTATTCATCTACAGTTCAATTCACCGAACCTCAAACAGCAAAAACCGTCCCAAATCATGAGCAGAATTGCGATTTCATCTGTCGGAGATGTCGATTTCGGTGGTTTAGTGAGCCACTTGCTTGACGTTCCTGATGCAATCGGGAAAGTAATTACACCTTCTCGATCTCATCACGAATCGAGAAATGACGAGCCGAAAGGCAATATCCCCGTCGATGTTGTTGAAACCCCAAAGGAAGTGATTATGTACATGGATGTTCCTGGTTTATCCAAAACCGACATTCAGGTAACTGATTTATCAACTAATTAGAGTGGTAAAATCCGACCAAAAAATGAATTGATCAGGAGACGAATGGTATTGTGGTTGTTGCAGGTGACGGTGGAGGAAGAAAACTTGCTGGTGGTGAGAAGCAATGCGAAGAGGAAGCGATCGGAGAATGAAGAAGAGGAAGGGTTTAAGTACCTGAGATTGGAGAGGAGGAGGAAGAACCTGATCAGGAAATTCCGGTTGCCGGAGAACTGTAATGTGTCGGCGATTACCGCCAAGTGTGAAAACGGAGTGTTGACGGTGGTAGTGGAGAAGCTACCTCCGACGCCGAAATCGAAGACCGTTCAAGTTGCAATTTCGTGAAGAAGATGAATAAATGATAATTGGGATATTGTTACTTTAGGTAGTTGGTTGTTGTAATGCGATGTAATGTACTGTTATTTTCATTGTTATGTCTTGGAGATTACTATAAAATGTTCATGTTTTGTGGTAGATGTGATCGTTCTTTTGTCAATTATAATATCGTTCTTTTGTCTGCAATTTTCAGTTCACAGAAGAAATGAAATTGCAAATTGAATTGAACTAGCAAACTAACCCGTACGTTGCGGCTTGACGCGTCAGATCCGTTATGAAGATTGAAATGTAGACATAAAACAATATTATGCATTGTACTGTCGTTGACGTAATATAGTAAAGTACATAAAATAAATATAATGTGTTTTAAAGTTCAAAACATAGTCGCGCTCTACAACAGATCGGTGAAACGATTTTTATAAAATTTAAACGAACAGGAATGACGACGCAAAAAAAAAAACGATATAAAATGAAAAACGAAAAAGCAAAAACGTAAAAGAAAATAATTTAATATTGACAACATAAAGTAAAAGGTAAAAAAAGTGTAGAAGAAAAAGAGAGGGCATAGACTCGAACCTGAGTTATTTGTGTGAGGTATCAAGCTTTAACCAAGTTACGACGAGGGACGAAAACTTCGTTTCATGTGTAGCGGTGACATTAACTTAGTTAAGTTAAAAAAAACTTTTAAAATATTACCGTCACAAAC
>WOUH02000006.1:1767177-1783077 GCA_009936405.2 Stevia rebaudiana | reverse complement strand
AAACTTCGTTTCATGTGTAGCGGTGACATTAACTTAGTTAAGTTAAAAAAAACTTTTAAAATATTACCGTCACAAACCTGTACGTTATGCCGAGACCGTTGATTATACTCATAACTATAAACATTGTAAACATGTAAATTTTTGTATAAGACACAGACTGTTGCAAACCCGTACGTTACGACGGTAAAACATATCGAGAAAAAACTAAATATTATAAATATCAGAGGGAGTAAAATCTAAACATTATTAACTTGGAAAGTTGAAAATAACATTTTATGAAGTTGAGGAGTTAGTTTTTATATTATACAAAGTTAAGAGGAATGAGCTAGAAGATATTTAAAGGATATAAAGTAGAAGGGCTTAATTTGTAAATACTCAAAGTTTAAGGGTAAGTTTGGTCAGTGGCAAATGCCACCGACGTTGGTAAATGAGGTATAGATAATTACAAAAGTGTGAGATTAAATAAGTTAGAAAAATGGATTTCATAAGTGTGAATTTAGAATTAAATTATTAAATCTGGATCTTTGTTGAAAGTTTTGTGCAAGGTACGTCTTTTATAACGACTTAACTCATGCATTTCCTTTTTCATCAAAGGATTTCATAACGTTAGAATCTATTCAAACTACTATTTTTAAAACCTTTTTTTTTATTTTAGCTTTTAAAAAATATATTGAATAAAATATTACTGAATAGCATACCATTTAAAAAACCGTTCTAAAAGAACCTTGACAGCGTCAATTTATCTACTTATATCTACCAAAAAGAAAAATAAATTATTTTGAAAACGAATATCATACTTAAATCATAAAAGAAAGGAAACTCGTACACAGCTATAAGTATATTCTCAACTAAAAGAAAAGGAAACTCGTACACAGAAACTCAAGTATTGCTGCAATTAAATCATAAACAAAAATGCCACTAGTTAAATGATTAAATCACCGAATAACCCGTTAAACAACAAAAAATAAAATATCAAACCTTTATTCTGTGAAACCCTTCTTCTTTTTGGGTTTAGACTTTTTAGCCTTCTTAGATTTCTTATGGCCCTTGTCATTTTCATCCTCATTCTCATCATCATCCATCAAATCCTCATTCTTTTTAGTTTTGGACATTTTAGCCCTCTTACTTTTCTTATCTTTCTTAACACCCTTAACATTTTTTTTTTCATTTTCTTCCTCATTATCATCCATCAAATGCTCATAATCCTCGAGACTCGCAAAAGGCGACGCACCACTCTTTCTCTTTCTCGTCTTCGACGGCTTCATTTCAAACACATCATCCTCGTCATCAGTTTCATCTTCCGCATCACCAATGCTGACATCATCACCATCACGATCATCATCACCACCCACGACATCATCGTCTAAAATATCCGGTGGAAACTCCAATCCGTCATCATCGCTAGCATTACCCACCAAATCGTTATCGTCCTCGTCAGCAATTTTGTCCAAGTCATCATAGTCGTAATCCCCGTCGGCATCTAGAGCGGGATTCGTGGTATCTAAAATGGCTTCGATTTCTTCATTGTCACTTTCGTCTTCGTCCTCATCGTCGCCTATTAAGTCAACCGCCTCGTCATAGTCCGCCTTTTTCTTTTTCTTTTTTGGTTTTTTAGCGGAATTCATTTTGTTCATGTAAAACTTGTGAAACACGACATCTTCTGGTGCAACATCCATTTCATCTAATTGTAGGATATCTGCTCCAATCAAATGCTTGCTTATATCAATCTGTAAAAAATACAATTTATTCGATTAAATCTGTAATAATTGTCATAAAAATAAACCCAAAAAACAAACTGGTAATTTATGACACGATTTTTAACATTGTTTAACATGACATAACATAAAGTTAAAAGAGTTAGTACATAAATGAGTTGAAACGTTAATGACATGATTATTATAAACGTGACCAAATGAGTCAATATTGACCTTATCATGTTAAAAAGATTAATATTATGTTGACACAACCCTTTTACCAAAACTACATAGTTTTATAGTTCTATAAATAATATAATATCAATTTTATTGGTCACGTGTTCTTAAATAAAAAAACTATTAAATAATGAGGGGGCAAAAAATAGAGGACATGAAAATAAATGAATATGTATAGATGAAATAAGAAATAAAAAAAGCCGGAAAAAAAATTCTCCGCTCACGGAATTGTAACATGTGACGATAAAAGTTACTTATATATTAGATATAAATAAATGTTAATCATGCCTTCTTAACCAATCATGTTATTGAACTACTTATATTTAACTGTGTTAAAACACATGGTACCATTCACGTTATTGAAATGATTACATTTAAGCGTGTTAAACGTGTGACGTCATGTAACATGTTTCATTAAAGATGTTAATATTATTAGTCTTTACTCTTTAAGAAAATGGCACGTTCATTTAAACGTGTCACGTTTGGGTTCATTTAAAGCAGTTAGAAACTGACCTGTTTGGCGGGTTCGATCTTGGACCCACCATGCCAATTTCTTTCTTTTGGTTTTTTCTCCATAAACTTATCCAAGAAAGCAACAAGTGAAAGATCGTTTAACGGGTTCCCGTTGTAAACAATGTTGGCTCCTGATAATAACGTTTTCGCCATCGTGGAAACCGAAGGATGTACGTGTGAAGCTAACACCATCAACTCCCACCACCCCACACGGTCCGCATTGCTGTCATAAATCACATTATATTTTTATTATTCATATAATAATTCATTAAAAAAATTTATTAAAAAAAGGGTAAGTTTATAGAATAGTAATCAAGTTTCAAAAGTGTTTCAATTAGGTCACTCAAATTTAGAAAGTGTTCTAATTAGGTCACTCAACTTTTATGTTTTATTTAAATTATGGGTTTTAACGTGATTTTTTTGCATGATTCTTTTTGTTTCAATTAGAAAATATATTTTTTTTGTTTATTTGATGCTAATATGAGGTTGTGACGTGAATTATAGTTTCTTTTTTTTTATTTATTAAATGAGTTAACCATTTTTTTAAATATAATTACATAAATTAGAAATTTCAACTCCCATATCTTATCTTCCATCAATTTCTTGAAACCAAAAAAAAATCGATGATGACCCGATTTGAAGGTTTAGAGACCCAATTTGGGCAATAGAGGAAAGTTACCTAATTTGAACACTTTTGAAAGTTGGTTAGTGGTTACTATTATGTGACATTTTCCTTAAAAAATATTATATAACATGATTTTAAAACAAGTTTGATTATAAATGAAAATGAAATTACCAATATATAGGTTCTCTATGCCGCGGATCATATCCACCAGGTAACGAAGACTTCGCGTCTTGCATACGTGGTTGACTTGCAGTTTGACCAGATTTGATTTTAGATTCTTGAAGATTAGTCAACCCACCAAACCCTAACAAGTCATCATCATCTCCTTTGTCTGACAACTCATCATCAGAACTGCGAGATGGGGACCCACCATCATCATCATCATCATCATCATCATCATCATCATCATCAGCATCATCAGCATCATCATCATCATCATCATCATCACCATCATTATGATTAACAGCTTCAACAGAACTAACAGCTTTATCTGATTCTTCAACTATGTCATCAAAATGTTCAATTTCTTCATCAGCCAGCTCATTTTGAAGTACCATGTTCCTGAACAACAAAAGTTGAATATATTAAATAAATTTAATCTTACAGTCATAAATTAACTATTAAGTAAAAAATGATTTAAAATATAGAGGTTCTAACCACAATGGTGGTCTTGCTTTAAGAACTTCAGAAAGAAGAAAGATGCATGCGCACGCATATTGAGGCGGTTGTTGAAGGGAAACCTATTATACAATATTTTTAACAGTAAATATTTGAATAATAAGGTCAAATGTATGTGTGTATGTGTATGTGAATTGAGGGCAATTAAGTAAATTGATGATATGTAAAGTTTAATATTTACCTGCAACAAACGTTTTGCAAATGCAGCCACCCGCTTTAAATTTAAATCGTTTTTCATGGCTCGTAAAAGAAGACCAATAAACATTTCTTCCTAAATAGATTTGTATCCAAAAAAATTTAGGTAAATATTTTTAATAACCGCAATTCAGCGTAATAAAATAGGAACAATTAAACAATGTCACTTACCTTGGAAGTGTTCATTGCAGATGGAAGTAAGAGTTTGGAATATAAAGCGCGATAAAACCGGTCACTAACAACCTGATTTTTTGATGAGATTTTGTCAAGAAGCATTAACGCTTGAACTCCAACATTAAAATTCTTTGAATGAACCTGCAATCAAAAAAATAAAAGCAAATTCTAAAAAAAAGAATCACATATAGAGAAAAATATCAAATTTATTCAAAGATATTACCAGCTGAAATAGCATTGGAGTCTGAGCTTCAACAATGTCATTTGCTTCATTACTTGAGACATAAGGAAAAGCCCTATTAACACCCTTTTAAATAAAAAAATAAAAAGTCATTAAATCATGTCGTAATAATATACAAATTGTGACATTTGATATTTGCAAGTTCTAATTAAGTTGCAGATAATTAAACCGGAAAAAATAGGTATACTAACTGTTAAAAGAGCTGATAACAATCGTGAATCCATTTCAACATGTGAATCTGATTCACTTTTAACATCTTTTTCTTCAGAAGAATTAGATGCTTTTTTAGGTTCTTCTTTGTTCTTTTTCTGCTTATTGAGTCCACCAGCTTCAGATAAAAGCAACTAAAAAATATAAAAAAGAAAAAAAATTGGCATTATTACATATGGTATAAAATAAACAAATTGTTTAAACATTTAATGTTTTTCACACATTACCTTGAATAAAGCAAAATACACTTCTACTAACCGTTTTGCCACTTTTGCCCCGTCACCATGGTGACTTAAACGAACCTGACTTAAAAAGTTAACCTGTTCATAATAAAAAAATCGCATTAGATGATAATTTTATGATCAAGAATCGAGCTTTAAGTGATTGTAACATACAGCATGGTACTTGGCTCGCATGACCAAATGAGGTCTGAATAGAAAATTATCTACTTCATCAATCACAACCGCCTGTAAAGTTTGAAAATATTAGTAAAAAACATATTACAAACTTTTATAATAAAACATGCTTATTAAAGTGCTTAAACAGCAATATAGTATACCTTCATATTTGGATGATCTGACAAAAGCTTTGACAAAAGATAATCGGCATTAGATGCAGCTTTATTTTCAGGATCTCCTAGCTGCAGACAACCAACTTAATTAAAATTATTTTTATAACCACAACAATGAAATTACCACCAAAATAATTGTTAAATTGTATTTAAGTAAAGTGAGGTGTCAATATAAAAAGTTTGTATATTGCATTGTATTACAAACCTTATTCACAAGTGCAGAAAGCAATCTGCGTTCTTGTTCTGACTTGCTCTTCAGCAATGCATAAATAGTCTGCAAGCATAATTATTAAAAAAAACAACCTACATTATTGAGTTTTATTTGCATAATAGAGAGTTTATAAAATAAATAAAAATAAAAAAAACATAAAAGTAAACAAACCTTTAGGGCTTTATCCTTAAGGGTAGCAAGTACATCTTTGGAAGCTTCTTCAAGAGCAAATATATACCGCTCATATCTGCAATCAAATACGAAAAAAATAAACAAAATAATGTAACGAGTTCCTTTCTTTTCTTCTTCAATTAATCTTCTTTCTACTGATGTTGGAAACTTTCAATTGTCTATCATGTAATTTAATGGGCCGATTTTATATTGGGTTTGATGTTACCTTTGTTTCAGGCATTCTTCCCAATGCCAAAATAAAAGAAGTGAGTTGCCATCCTTTGATTCGGGAAGATGATTTAACGGTTGCTGAAAAAGAGTCCTCAGTTTACGATCAGGCAATAAACTGTTAAGAACAAAAAACACGTTAATTTGTTAACTAGAGATAATATGATTATAAATTTATAATAACACAATGATTCACAGATAATAGAATGCCAACTTCTGAAAGAACTGTCCTGTACCCATGTAACCTTTATTATTTGAAATTCAAACAGTTCCGCTTTACAGTTTGGTCCAGTTTGTTATTATTTGTAATTTTCTCATTTGTAAGGTATGTATATCGTATCACAAACCATCTTTATTATTGTAATAACACTAATGAGTTATAAAGAAAAACTAAATAAAGGTTCAAACTGTCAAAACACCAAGCCAAACCATTAAAACTGCCAAACTAGCCGTTTGGTCTAAATTCTTCATCAAAACAGACAAACCGAATGTGAATACCTATTATACAGTAGAATAGCAAAAATAAACTTTTAACTTAAACAAAATTAAAATGTAAGTGTCAACCTTGATATGAACATTTCTTTCAATGCTTCAAATCCTGTAAACGCATACCGTTTTCCAACTTTGGATGTCACCATACCTGCATTTCACCATCATAAGTTCATAGTCAGATGACTTCTCTTCAACTCATCACTGATTATCAATCTCCTGGATTATTATGATCAATTGATAATCAAACAAATGTACCTAAAAGTGTATCAATCGACTTGATATTAGCAATCGGATTATCCCCAACCAACACCGAATGCGCAGAAACCTTATCAGTCACAGTTCCAGACCTTTGTGTAGCTAACACCATCTTAATATCACCAGTCTGTCCTCTTGACGACTCGTAATCGATCACATACTGAGCTAACAATCTCTCTGCAAGCTCCTTCTTCTTCTCCACCATACCCTTCCAATCTTCAACGTTCTTAAACTCCGCCTTCTTCCTATTCACACCGCTTCCGATCAATTTCTCCTCCAGCTCCGCAGCGTCGGCGTACCAGACGCCCAATGAATTAGCCTTCATTAACGGAAGCTTCGGGAGATGCTTGAATTTGTCGAACATTTTTGAATTGTCGACAGTGAGGTGCGGTTGAACCCTAGGTTTAACCGGAGGCTCTTTATTCCCTTTCGTGTTGTTTTTGGATTTGTCGTTGTTCTTCTTGTTGTTGTTTTGAATGTTTGCATCTTGTTTGTTAATTTCGGTTTTAGGTGGCTTGTTGATATTGCCGCGTTTGCGGAAATCGGAATCGTTGAATCCGGAGGACGGGAGAGATGAAGAAAGACCAAGTGAAGAAGCGAAGTTTGCAACTTCCGATTGTAAGTCGGCGTCTTCCTTGTTGGATATTGACTGAGGTTTCTTCTTTTGCTTCGTAATCGCCATTTTTTCCGGCCAACAAGAGCAGGAGGAGGCGGTTGCAGTGAAACCCCTTCACGGTCTGTGTTTTAGGGTTTTAGGCCGTTTGAAACTTGTTACCCGGCTTGACTTAAATATATGTGATCTTTTTTTTTTATTATAGGAGTTTTTTTCACGTCGTATCTCTCACTTTCGTGACTTGTAAATAAAGTCGACTACTCGACCTTTGTGAGAATCAATGACGGAATCAGATGCACAGAAACTTCATGGATTGAGTAAGCCTTTGCCCCCATCATAATCGAAGCCGAATTAAATCCGAATTCGATTCTTCACATGATATCCTTCAAACCGCCCTCATATGAATTGAAATCTCTAACCTCCATATTGAAATTTTTAACCCGAGTTAAATATATGTTATATACTTATATTCACTTCTGCATTACACGACTCTGGGTTTATGGAATTATGGATACAACTTAGGGAATTTTAAAGTTATAAACAAATTTATATAATCGAGGTATTTTGTAAATATAACAGTATAAAATTAAAATATATTTACATAATACATATATATAAAATAATTATGTGAAAGTTAAAACAATTCAAAGGAAACTCAACAAATTGGGCTATACCCTTAAGAAAAACCTCCTCTTGTGATCAATATTTGAACATGATACTTGTCAGTCTCAATCTTAATCTCTCGTTTCCATATATCATTGAGCTATTGATCTTTGGTAAATCAATTTTATTCAAGCGAATGTCTTGAATATATGACTGTGGAAAGATTAATTACATGATTTCAAAAAAAAATTTAACTAAAATCCATAAATTGTACTCTTTTCAAATTCTTTGATAAAAAAATTGTTTCTTGCAAAAGACCATCTTATCTTAGTCAAATTCGCGTTTTTTAAAATCATTGTTTTATCTTTTTCAAATTATAGGATAAAAAAGTTGTTTCGACAAAAGACCATTTTACCTTTTTCGAATTCACCTTTTAGAAAAATACCGTTTTACCCATTTAAAATTATATGATATAAAGGTGATTTTTTTTTTTAAATATCATTTTACACTTTTCAAATTCATATTTTTGAAAATGACCGTTTTACCCATTTCAATTCTATGACAAAAATGTGATTTCTACAAAAGACCATTTAACCCTTTTCGAATTAAGCTTTTAGAATAGACAGTTTTACCTCTCTAATTTCTACGGTAAAAATGTGATTTTTGGCAAAATACCATTTTACCTTTTTCAAATTCAGTTTTTAAAAATGACTGTTTTCCATTTGAAATTCTATGATAAAATTGTGATTTCTACACAAGGCCATTTCCCTCTATTTGAATTCAACTTTCATAAAATAACCATTTTACCATTTTCAAATTTTATGATAGAAATTGTGAGATTTTTGATAAATATCATTTACCCTTTTCAAATTCGGATTTTAGAAAACTAACCAGCCCTTTTCAAATTCAATGATAACAAAATATTATCTTTGCTACAAAATACCATTTTACCTTTTTCAAGATCAGCTTTTGGAAAAAGACCGTGTTAGCCATTTAAAATTCTATGTAAAATACTGGTCTTTGCAAAGGACTATTTTACCCTTCTCATATTCGGCTTCTAGAAAATGATCATTTTACTTTTTTCAAATTCTTTGATAAAAAAGTGATTTATAGAAAAGACAACTTTACCCTTTTTTAATTCAACTTTTATAAAAAGACCGTTTTACACTTTTCAAATTATACGAAAGAAATGTGTTTTTTGGCAAAATACCATTTTACGTTTTCAAACTCGACTTTTAAAAAATGACTGTTTTACCCTTTTCAAATTTTATGATAAAAAAATAATTTATACAAAAGACCATTTTACCCTTTTGGAATTCAGCTTTTATAAAAAGTCTGTTTTACTCTTTTCAAAATTTATGATTGAAATGTGGTTTTTGCAAAAGACCATTTTACCCTTTTCGAAATCAGTTTTTAGAAAAAAAAACGTTTTGCTCTTTTCAAATTATATGGGAAAAATATGTTTTTTTGCGAAAGACCATTTTACCCTTTACAAAATTTTTGTTTTACCTTTTTTAAATTCTGCGTTAAAAATGCGATTACTACAAAAGAACATTTTACCTTTTTTGAATTAAAAAATGTCTGTTTTACCCTTTTCAAACTATATAATATAAATGTGTTTTTTTTTGTAAAAGACCATTTTACCCTTTTCAAAAATTATTTTTTGAAAATGACTTTTTTACCCTTTTCAAATTTTATGATAAAAAAGTGATTAATACAAAAGACTATTTTACCCCTTTTGAATATAGAAAAAGACCGTTTTACTCTTTTCAAATTCTATAAAAGAAATGTAATTGTTTGCAAAATACCTTTTTACCCTTTACAAATTCGGCTTTTAGAAATTGATCGTTTTACCTTTTTCAAATTGTATGATAAAAAGGTGATTTCTATTAAAGACTAATTTACCCTTCTCGAATTCAACTTTTATATAAAGACCGGTTTACCCTTTTCATATTCGGCTTTTAGAAAATGACTGTTTTTCCATTTTCAAATTCTTTGATAAAAAAGGTGATTTATACAAAAGACGATTTTACACTTTTCGAATTTAGCTCGTATAAAAAGACCGTTTACCATTTCCAAATTATATGATAGAAAGGTGGTTTTTTGCAAAATACCATTTTACCCTTTTCAAACTTGGCTTTTATAAAATGACCGTTTTACCCTTTTCAAAATTTATCATAAAAAAAAGTAATTTATACAAAAGATCATTTTACCCTTTTCGAATTCAGCTTTTAGAAAAAGACCGTTTTACCCTTTTAAAATTCTTTGATAGAAAGGAGGTTTTTTGCAAAAGACTATTTTACCCTTTTAAAATTCGACTTTTAGAAAATAATTGTTTTAACCTTTTCAAATTCTATTATAAAAAGGTGATATGTACAAAATACTATTTTACCCTTTTCGAATTCAGCTTTTATAAAAGGGTTGTTTTACCCTTTTCAAATTCTTTCATAGACAGGTGATTTTGTGCGAAAGTCCATTTTACCCTTTTCAGATTCACCTTTTGGAAAATGGTTGTTTTACCTTTTTCGATTATCATGATAAAAAGTGATTTATACAAAAGACCATCTTACCCTTTTTGAATTCAGCTTTTTGAAAAGACTGTTTTACCATTCTCAAATTATATGGTAGAAATGTGGTGTTTTGCAATAGACCATTTTACCCTTTTCAATTTCGCTTTATAAAATAATTGTTTTACACTTTACAAATTCTATGTTAAAAATGTGATTACTACAAAAGACCATTTTTACCCTTTTTAAATCCAGGAAAAATTGTTTTACCCTTTTTAAATTCAGAAAAAAAATCGTTTTACCCTTTTCAAGTTCTATAATAGAAATGTGATTTTTTGTAAAAGACGATTTTACCTTTTCAAAATTGGTTTTTAGAAAATGACATGTTTTACGCTTTTTCAAATTCTATGATCAAAATGTACAAAAGACTATTTTACCCCTTTTAAATTCAGAAAAAGATCATTTTACCCTTTTCAAATTATACGGTAGAAATATGTTTTTTTTTTTTTTTTGCAAAATACCATTTTACCCTTTACAAATTCGGTTTTTAGAAAATGATTGTTTTACACTTTCTAAATTCTATGATAAAAAGGTGATTTCTACATAATACCATTTTATCCTTTTCGAATTCAATTTTTATAAAAAGATCGTTTACCTTTTTCAAATTTTATGATAGAAATGTGGTTTTTGCAACAGACCATTTTAGTGTTGAGTTAGTTGATTGATGTAAGCATGCATAATGTAAAGTTGTTATTTTGACTGAGTGATAAAATTCTTGACAATTAAAGTGATAAACAAGAAGCTTAAAATGAAATAATTACAAACGTTTGAAATTGGGATGTCTGCTTATGATTTGGATTATTTCACGTACTTGTGATTACAATCTACATAAACGAAGCCTTTTTAAAACATACGAGATGGTGGATAGTTTATAGCTGTGAGACCACATAAGTAATCTAAATACTAGATCGCTAGTTGACCTACGCAAGAGATTATCACCACAACCAACGACACATAAATATAGTTTAACACAACATCAAATGGTTCACGAGTATAAAACCAAAAATTTACGAGTACACTGTTAAACTGGATAAAAATGTCTTCTACAACGCATCTACATGTCAAACATACGAAATGAACACGGACTGTAGTCATGTTTACCAACCCAAACTCTAAATGCGGTAATTATTACATGTGCAATTGCCATATATATTCATGATAACAATGTCAAATCGATGTTTTATATAAACAAAAATGATGAAACAAAATGTAGAGAATGCTCTATGTCACTCTTAATCTTTGTTCTCCTTGTATAGACTCTCTTTGGTCAATTACGCTTTTGTTTTATTTTGTTTTGTTTTAGTCGAGTCGGCCATTTATTCTCACAATCTAAATATATCCTGAATTCAAAAATGATTTCTGAGATTTTAACTTACACTATATGAAAAAAACATCTTTATGAACTTAGAAACAGAAAGAGATTAATAAGATGATATTATGAATTTAAAAGTAACAATCTTGATATTGTGGTGTGAATACTTGTTATAAATTAAAAATAGAAAATACAAATTTACTTAGTAAAATCTCAAACATAACAAGTTATAATAATATAATAACTAAAGATTGTCATATATCAATAAGGAGATTAATTTCTTAAAAACCCAAGCCACCTTGAATCACCCGTTCGAGGCACGTATCAATGGTAGCATCACCGAAGGTGATGATGCCCAAGTCCAAGGCAGCCCTTATCATGGATGCCTCTAGAGAGCTCCACGTGCACATATTAACAATGCTATGATAATTAGTTACACTACCTTTCATCGTTGCTTAAAGTCTTTTTCATGTAACAATTTGATACTGACGTTTACAGATAAATATTACCTTTGCGATGTTACTTACACAAACATGCATGGATTTATGACTCCCTACCGAATAAGAGGTATTGGTTAGTTGATTTTTGACGATTATGTGCGTTAACTAAGAGAGAAAGATTTAATCATGCTCACACACAACTTAGAAATGTTATTGAGCGCGCATATAGTGTTTTGAAGGAAGATTCCCAATCATAAAGTAAATGGCTCCCTTTTCTTTACAGTATAAAGAGAAATGGTGATTGATTGTTTGATGTTCAAAATCTTACAAGAAAATTCAATATTCATGATCAACCATTTGTGGAGTACAACGAAATCACTATGTTTTATGAAACACAAGGTGGAGAAAGTGATGGTCAGTTCGTTCACGACGTAGAATGGGGTTCACAAGACTATGAGTATATTACTAGTTTACATGACCAGATAGATACCCAACTAGTTTGGAATAATTAATCTCAAAGATGTACGCAATGTATCAATTTCCATTAGAATTTTAACGATCTATGAGTAATTTTGGAATTTTTTTTTATAATATTGTGTATTTCTCCTTTATAATTATTCATCATTTAGTACATTCATTCAACACATTAACCAACACAAAATAGTTTGAAAGGGTAAAAATATTCATTATACACATTCATTTAGATGTTCAACCAAACAACAATATTAGTTTAACACTTAACTTTCAGAGCCTATTAACCACTAAGATCTTTTACTGATTCAACATTTAATAACACATGTGTTGCCAAACAGCCGCTAGACAAAGGTGTTACTTTAGAAAATATAAGTCATAAAAAAAATTGAAACTTAAATCAACTTTTTTATTTGTTAGCTTGATTAAAATCCTTTTTTTAGTTAAGGTAAAATCTCACATTAAACCTTACAACGCCATATATGTTGTTAAGGTATAATAAAGGGATTATAGTGTTACATCATCAGGGGCCTTTTCGTAAAAACAACTCTGCTAGGGTTTATTGTTCGTTCATCTACATATTTCTCGCAAGGCCGTTATCACTCACCCAAAGCTTTCACCATCTCTTCGCCGGCGACGTCGCAAAACCACCGACGAGAAGCAAATCACTCACAGAAGAGCTGCAACAATGGCACAGCCTAAAGTTCTATCGACAAAAGAGGCCGATATACAGATGATGTTGTCTGCCGAAGTCCACCTCGGCACTAAAAACTGCGATTTTCAGATGGAACGATACGTGTTTAAACGCCGAAACGACGGTATATGTTATTCGATTTTGAATGAAAGTTCGATAATCAGTGTACAATTAATTGCAGATTTGATAATTAGTATGCAATCAAGTGCAGATTTGTTCGTTTCTCTTGCTTGTGGTGTTGATTCTATTTGTTTTTGTTTATATAAAACTATAGATTGTTTTGTTCTCTTTAATTGAGCTGTTTTTGCGTAGCAGTGCTAATGAATTGTTAGCTTTTTGGATGGAACATTGCATGTTTAAGTGTCATTTGGACGATATGATTTTTTAGATTTTGATTCAAAGGATCAGTTATATAAGTGCAGATCTGTTTTTTTTTTTTTTTGCTAGTAATGTTGGTTGGTTCCACCTGTTTTTGTTGATTTAGACTGTAGCATGTTTCATTTTGTTGAAGCACTTGCTATTTTCAGTTAGTGTCGTCTTAATGTTTTTATGATTCAGCTGCTATTTGCCTAAACATGATAATAGTTTTGTACTGAACGCTTATGTTCTGTTTAATCATGTTTATTTGAGTTTTGAGATTGCAAAGATGCAGATAGAATTGTGTTTTTTCAACAGATTTTTTATAATAACATATTCCATATCATCATGGAAGGATTGTATGTTTACATTGATGTATTAAAAGGAGTTGATAGTATGATTTCAATGATAATTTGAATATCAACACCAGTTGCTTTTGTATTTTCTTCTCATAACATCTTGAGTAATCTTAATCATTGAATCATTCTTGCACTTGTTTTTATTGACATTGGTTTCAAGCATCTTACAATCTCGGCAATCTTTTTAGGAATTTACATAATTAACCTTGGAAAGACATGGGAGAAGCTTCAAATGGCTGCTAGGGTTATCGTTGCTATTGAAAACCCGCAGGACATTATCGTCCAATCCGCTAGGCCATACGGTCAAAGGGCCGTTCTCAAGTTTGCCCAATACACCGGGGCCCACGCTATTGCGGGTCGCCATACTCCCGGTACTTTCACCAACCAACTTCAAACCTCTTTCAGCGAGCCACGTCTTCTCATCTTGACTGACCCACGTACCGATCACCAGGTTTGTATTTGTTTTTTATCAATTGCATCTGCATCTTGTTATTTATGACATCATTATTGATCTTAATGACATCATCATTGATTCTTCACAGCCAATTAAGGAAGCTGCATTAGGAAACATTCCCACAATCGCTTTTTGTGACACTGATTCTCCAATGAGATATGTTGACATCGGTATCCCTGCTAATAACAAGGGAAAACACAGCATTGGTTGCTTGTTTTGGCTTCTAGCAAGAATGGTTCTGCAGATGCGCGGTGTGATCACTCAAGGACATAAGTGGGATGTTATGGTATTAATTTAAAACTTCTGGTTTTCTGAATTTTTTTATACAAGCTAATAGTTGTGGAATAATCTATTTTTTAATCTGAATTTTGTTTTTGCAGGTTGATTTGTTTTTCTACAGGGAACCAGAAGAGGCGAAGGAAGAAGAGGAAGAATTGGCTGTTGCAGATTACAAAGATTACGGTGCTGGTGCTATTGGACTTGATGATCAATGGTCAGCCCAGATTCCCGATGCCCAATGGGCTGCTGACGTGGCACAACCGCCAATTGCTGGTGCTCCGGTGGCTGCAACTGGTTGGACTGATGCTGATGGTAAGAATTAAGAACGTAGAATTAGTTATGGTTCTGTGGTTTCTATTTGTGTTTTTTTGTTTTGTTTATAAAATCACAAAACCAACAAACATCTTCACAAACTTTTTGCGTGCAATGATTTTATCCCATAAACACACTTAGAATTTTCACATTTTCACCAACTTTTAGAACAAAAACGTAAAAGAAAATTTAAATTGGATCTACTTGATTGAAAATTTTCAAACAAGGTTAGTTAATGAAATAATTGTATAATTTATTTTTACTTGATGCTCTACTTGTTAATAGAAGTAGTTGCATTTCTTTTGGTTGAACCTAAGTGACCTGCTTGTAACCAAACTGCATGTTTTTTAAAATAGTTATATTATTATATTTAAATTAATATATTATTTAATATTATTAATTTTTATTTTTATTTTTAGCTACTGCTGTTGCTGCTGAGGGATGGGAAGCTGTGGCGCCACCTGTACCAACAGCTGAAGGTGTTGCTGCTACTGGTTGGGAATGAATTTAAATCTCATCAACTTTTATGTTATTTTTGAGTTTTTGTTTAAGATCTGGTACGAGAGATATTACTTTAAATTTGTGACAGGTTGCAACAGTTTAGTTGTTTTTGGTATCAGGAATTTGTAATGTTTTATTGAAGTGGATAATGTCGAAGGTTTTATAAGTTTGTGAAACAGGCAGACCTTTTTTGCTGTTTTTTCTTTATTGTTTTGGAACTTTTGAATGTTATGTACAAGTTTTCAGTGATAATGTTACCGATCCAATAGAATGTAGTGAACCAATTGTCTTTGACTTGAGTGTGTCTGATTCTTTGTGATTGAACAAAGAGAGCATGAATTTCAGTTTGAAGAACAGATAAAGATAATAACGGGTTGAATAAGTCATTCTAAATACAACTTGTATTTGACGGTGAGAGCATTTTTGAACTATTATTGTAGTTA